>JACEVL010000493.1:1035000-1239428 GCA_020284085.1 Aporrectodea caliginosa | reverse complement strand
TTTAACTACGTTTAGCCTTTGCCTGTGCGTATGTGAGCATGTGTTTGTGTGTTAACTACGCCACTGCATTGATTGTACTCGGGTTGTGCCAGTCCAAAGTCGAAAATGGAGGGACGACGCTAATCGTATCTGTTACGACACAGCGTCGTTAAACATCAACTAGGCAATCCAATCGCCGGTCCCAAGTATGGATAAAGAGGAGGGCAACGTCAACGGCCATGGCTGCCATAAGACGTCGTTAAACACTGAAAGCTGAATCGCTGCTGAAACAGAGCTCCCCACTTAACGTCGAAATGACTCTTCTTCAAGATGAGGTCGACGTCATCGGCTCTGGTAGCCACAATCTTCCATTATGTTAATAATAATAATAATAATAATCTTTTCTTTATTGAAGCGCCTGACAAACGCACTGCGCTGTACATTTACATATTATGCAATTGAAACAATCTTAACTACTAACAGAACAGACAGCCCTGTAATACAACGGTGCTAATAGCAGTCTACAAAGCATATCCGCCCTACGGGACTCGAACTCGGTACCTCTCGCTCTACGCCAGATGTTATCCAATGCGTTATTGGGCCCCCTGTGAATGCTACTTTTTAATGACTGGTTGTATTTGTACGTTATGCATCAGCTGTTAAGTTGTTGGACGTCTGAACAACAATTGAACGAAAAATTCCTTATATATTTTCTGTAAAGGAAACGATTTAAAGGTGTTTAAACGGAACTAAATATAATTCGTTGCAGCCAATGGTGACGACATCTGGCGGCTCTCAAGGTCGCTAACTGTCTTAAAGCGTCCCTGATTAGATCATTAATATAGTCATCGGGGCCGATGATTTTGTAAATTACTTAAAGATTGATATATTTCAAAATACACGCGAACATACATACGATCTGATTGGCTTTCACTATAAATTAGTATGGATTGTTACTGGTTTTTGGTGGATTTGAGTACACTAGGTGGCGCTCTTTCTGATATATTTTTTAGATGGTGCTGAGAAACTTCATTAGCTATTTACAGAGGAAGTGCGGAACCCACTCCCCCTCGCCTCTTTGGCACGGTCCATATACGGTAGATGCGTGCTCTAGTGATATATTTATATATTATACATCTCTATGGTTGCAACCAATGCTAACGACATCTGGTGACTTCCAAGGTCGCTAACTATCTTAAAACGCCCACGATTAGATCATTGATAATTATGTTGAATACTACTTTTTAATGACTGCTTGTATTAGTACGTTATACATCAGTTGTTATGCTAGAGCAGGGGTCTCCAAAGTTTTCCAGCGGGGGGCCACATTGCTGACTTTCTAAAGCTCCACGGGCCAAAACTCCAAAGAAAAAATTTCTCTGTGCGCAGCTGTCCAGTGAATTGTGAGTAATGCGATGAAAGCTTGGATTCATAATGTCTCCGAATATTGTACTCTTTAAGCACTGCAATGGTGTCATTGCATATCAGGCACATGGTGCCTTACAAACAGCGACATGGATTTTTGGCAATATGCATGTCAGAGTACAGCGGCGTTAAAATTTTCAATTTTCCCAATTTAGTTTGTTTCTTCAAGAAGAGTTCTGCGGGCCAGATTAAAGGCCTTAGCGGGCCGGATGTGGCCCGCGGGCCGTACTTTGGAGACCTCTGTGCTAGAGGCCTGAACAACAATTGAACGAAAAATTCGACATATATTTCCTGAAAAGTAAACGATTTAAAGGTGTTTAAACTGAACTAAATATAATTCGTTGCAGCCAATGGTGACGACATCTGGCGGCTCTCAAGGTCGCTAACTGTCTTAAAGCGCCTCTGATTAGATCATAATATAGTCATTGGTGCAGCGCCTTTGTAAGTTACTTATAAATTTCAATATTTCTATATACACGCGAACATACATACGATCTGATTGGCTTTCACTCGAAATTATTATGATATTTAAAATATTTCTCTGAAAATTATGCATAATGTTTCGCCTCATCTCACTGTATGATTTTCTTAAGTTTCATACAAACAGGATTGTTATTGGTTTTTGTGGATTTGAGTACACTAGGTGGCTCTCTCTCTCTCTGTCTCTCTCTCTGTCTCTCTCTCTGTCTGTCTCTGTCTCTGTCTCTGTCTCTGTCCCTGTCTCTCTCTCTCTGCTCTCTCTCTCTCTCTCTCTCTCTCTCTCTCTCTCTCTCTCTGTCTGTCTGTCGAAATGACTGATCTCTGTCTCTGTCTCTGTCTCTGTCTCTGTCTCTGTCTCTGTCTCTGTCTCTGTCTCTGTCTCTGTCTGTCTGTCCCTCGGTCTGTGTGTCTGTCTGTCTGTCTGTCTCTCTTTGATCTAAGTTTTTAGATGGTGCTGAGAGACTTCATTAGCTATTTACAGAGGAGGTGAGGAACCCACTGCCTCGGTCTCTTTGGCACGGTCCATATACGGGGACCTTCATTAAAACAGACGGACATTTGCTGTGAAGCATCACACCAGATCATTTAATTGAAAACAGAGACAGACGGTCACTTTGTGAAAGCGTTTGCATTTTCATTTACATATTCGGGTCAAAGTTGAAAGCCTGATTTTTTAAAGCAACTGATCCATTTGGCAATTTGGAATACATGGAGTAAAATGATATAATTGTTTAATTCTGAGATTTATTATGTGTTCACCATTAAAGACATTGGCAGGCACCAGGTGTCGCTACCATTTACTCCAGCGAATGATATGAAGCGGAGTTTATACACCTTTAAATCGTTTACTTCAGATACAATATATAATAATAATAATAATAATAATAATAATCTTTTCTTTAATCAAGCGCCTGACAAACGCACTGCATTTGGAGTTCAATTAAATCGTTTACTTCAGAAAAAATATATATCGCATTTGTAGTTCAATCGGAAGGTCAAATGTGTTTCCCTATATATGACGATGAGTTGGGTGTGGGATCATTTCTGCAGTGTACGAAATAATAATCTTATACATCAAATGAATATAATACTATGACATACAAAACAACTAAGGATGTGTTATTCGCTTTTCTAGCGCTCTGTGTTCGAATGTTTGATTTTTTCATACTCTAATATCGTTATAAGTAAGCTAAACTAGAAGTCAAAGACATTGTCAACCGCCACATGTCGTTACCATTTGCTGCAACGAATTACATTAAGCTCAGTTTAGACACCTTTTAATTGGTTACTTTAGACACAATATATTACATTTTGTGATTCAATCGGAAGATACTTGGTACCTATGGTATTATAAATTATTGCTGACTCACGCCTCTTCTCTGCGGTCCTAAGAAACCCGGGGCATGTGCTCCATGGGCTACTGCCCCCACCGTACCCCAGAAGCCGCTCCCATACCCCTGCGCCCGAGATTACATGACCGTTTTATTCCACAAGCGGACAATCTCTCACGCAGATCGTATATTATAAGAATGTTATACTCTGTATAAATGTAGGTACACCAAAGTGCGGATATGCAATTGGTTGAATAAAGAATATACTTACTTATCTGTTGTATGTATCGGTTGGTTATCTCGATTGATCGCCATACAAAGTATAGTGACGACGAACTCTGTGAATTGTTACAACGTTCGCAGAAAGATTTCTGAGGGTGAGTTGAGTGTGGGATTTCCGCCTTATAGGCTGTGGTAATAAGGCGTTGTGCAACCAGATGTGCACAGAGAGTGTTATCCCAGCTAGTTACATTTATTTGGTTACAATGCATGTCCCATGCTCCTCTGTGCAAATGGTTTGCAGTTCGCCTTCCGATGGTTCCCTTTTTCAGAGAGTTGACTCTCAGACTATTCCGGAAACCGGTGTTATAAAGTATCTCACCCGATCATCCACTACGTAAAAACATGTATTTTTATTCTTAGATTCGATCGAAGGACAAAAGCGATAATATCCTATACTATGGCAATTTGTAAGAACTGGAAAAAAATTCAATTAACGTTTGATTATGAGATTTATATACCTATGCTTTAACAATAAGAGAAGGTGTGCAAGAATTCCTATGGTTACCGTAAGGACTTCCAGTTGAAATTTAATATTTTTTTTAATTAAGATAGAAGATGGTTTTTGAAACTTTACAAACCTAACATAATGGAAATATTGTATCTAAACATTTCTGTGGAGCGGTTTAAAAAAAATTAATTAATTAATTTTAACAGGATTTAAATAACGCCTCTCGAGGGGCGATCCCAGCCCAACCCAGGCGATTGAGAACAGTTTTAAAATGCTTGTAGAATGTGTACAAAGAATCACTGGTTGGAAGAACAGGCAGATCTGAAGGAAGGTTGTTACACATGGTCTGTCCAACCACTGAAAAGTCTCGACGTTGCTTCTTTGACCTCGAGACGCAGAACGAAGATTTCCACGGCCAACCGCACCTGAGACATTCACTGGCACGCGTTAGACTTAGACATAATAAATTCAATACTCTGGCAAATAGGCAGCCAATGAATTGCGTTACCGTTATGGTTCAAAGGGCAAGTTGCAAAATTGGTTAGATTGTGTCTTTCGACACCTTTAAAAGAGTACCAATCGGGACTATATAGTCCTGACAGCCGATAGTTTATTGGTTTACCGCTACCAACTGGTCAAATGAAACGTCAACTAAACAAGTCTATAACCGCAAAAGCAATAGCCAATCCCGTCCTTTTTTGATTCAGGAGCAAAGGAAGCGCCAAAGGACGGAATGTTCGGTCACAAACTGTGTTTACAGATGGACATAAAGATGACGTCCGTAAATACTTTAAACACATGCTTGGTCAGCTCAACGAGGAAATACTGGAGAAGACTATGGCAAAGGTGGACAAAATTTGTGTTACTCAAAGAGGTGTACTTTAGACCATTGCTAAGAATAAAGCTGAGAAGAACCATCTTCATAGATACAGTCACTATTCACAAGACTGTAAAACTAGTATTCCATTTTCCTTGACAATCTCGCCTGTGTCTAACAACAAACCATTACCTACTGCCACGCTGTCACACTTCAGCTCTAGCTCATCTCGCCTTCTCGTATGTTGGACCGATCTTCTGCAGCAGTTTCGCCACTGCATCTCCTTATTGCAGGGGCGCAACCACGGTCCAGAAGTTGGGGGACCTACTAGAATGTGTGAGTGGGGGGAATTGCGAGCGCCGAAGGCGCGAAGCTGCGATTGCCGAAGGCAAGAAGCCCCTAACGACTAGGGGTATGGGGAGCGTCGTAAGCTCCCCATCGGGAATCTGGGGCTCCGCCCCAGAAGCCGAAGCAATTTTGAGCATTTGATGCCAAATGGAGTACATTTTGGGCTTTTATTTACCTCAAATTTTTCACCGATGATTTCGATATAAAAGTACCTAATCCATCTAGATCTGTGAAAATATGACTTTATTATATGAATAAACTGGAAGTGACAAGGGTTTAAGAGAATTGAACGGAAAAGAGTAGAATAAGCTCTAGAACAGTGTTTGTCAAAACTAGGAAAATCGGCAGGGAGGAAGCCTGGACGGGTCATTTTTCTCAGAATACCGTTAAGGCGTTTATGTCCCCTACAGTGGCAAATCCCCACCAAACAGAGGAGGCATAACGTAGCCGTGCGAGGATAGTAGCTCTAACAATGTCAAAGAGACGTTCACAGTGGTAACCGTGGGCGACCAAAACACGTAGCGCGAACATGGATTTTCGGGGTTTGCAGCATAATTATTTTGTCCATGTGTGCCCCAAAGCCAATCTGATCAGAGATAGTGACACCCAAAATAACCATCTCCTGGACCCGCTCGATGCCAGGGATGAGAGGAGGGAGGGCAATAGAGCCTTGTAGTATACTGGCATTAATGGCACACAGGGAGAGATTGCAGAAGGCAAGAAGTTCCTAACAACTAGGCGGTATGGAAAGCGTTGTAGTCCCCCCATCGGGGTCGGGGCGGAGCCCCAGAAGCCGACGCAATTTGAGCATTTGATACCAAATGGAGTGCATTTTGGCTCTTGTTTGCCTCACAATTTTCAAAAGTTGGAGGGGACCGTCCCAACCTGTTCGAAAGTTGGGGGGACGCGTCCCACGGGTCCCATAGGGTGGTTGCGCCTATGCCTTATTGTTACCTTTGACTCTGGAACTGGATAGGCGTACCACATTTCCTAATGTAACAAGCTGCGTTCTGTCAGCCTGGTGTTCGGAATAAACGAAAATTGATTGATTGATTGATAAAAATCGTTTAAACCGTTATATATTGTGTCTGAAGTAACCGATTTAAAGGTGTCTAAGTTGGGTGTACCATTTTTATTTTCCGTAAATGGTAACGACTTCTGGCGGCGGCCAAGGTCTCTTAATGTTTTAAAAGGCAAAAAGGTCTTAGATCTGTTAGATGGTCATTAGCACAGAGTTGTGTGAGGTACAGAAATCGCGCTATATTAAGTGTCCTGATAAATACACACTAACATACAATGTACATGATACTAATCATCTTTGTTGTCACACAGTGTCTTTAAACTGAAACTACTACTACTAAGCGACCTAAATTTTAAATGGAAGTTGGATTGCGGAAAATGACTCTTTGGTTAAATAGAAGATGGATTAATGAAAATAATTCTTCGCTTAAATTAAAGTTAGATTAATGAAAGTTATCACGGATATTGGTTGACTGCCTCCTTATCAACGTTAAGTACGGCACTGAATATATTGTAACAGTTTACCCACTTAAACTACGGTTTAGACCTGACGAAGACTCATAGCGACATTTAGCGTTGCTTGGGGTACAGTACAGAGGGGCAATTTGTCCGGAAGTGAGAATGTGACCTACTCAAAATCTGATGCTGTCACAGTTACTGCAGTGAATTATATTATGCTCAGCTTAGGCACCTTTAAATCGTTTACTAAAGAGCCAATATATATTGCATTTTTCGCTCACTCGTAAGATTCAACGATCTTTATATGCGCAGACAAACTCAAGAGTAATACATTCACGGATCAATTCTATAGTATATCGATTGATCATCAGATGAAGTAAACGTAATCGTAATCGTTATCTCGATATGCCCGATAGCGCATTGGATAACATCTGGCGTAGAGAGCGAGAGGTACCAAGTTCGAGTCCCGTTGGTCGGACATGCATTGTATAGGCTGCTATTAGCGCCGTTGTATTGCAGGCTGTCTGTTCTGTTAGTAGTTAAGATTGTTTCAATTGTATAACATGTAAATGTACAGCGCAGTGCGTTTGTCAGGCGCTTGAAGAAAAGATATTATTATATTATTATTATATTCCAAACTTCTAAAGCGTCAGTCGAAAGCCAAGTGCAGGGCACAAGCTTATTCACGAGCGCTCAGTTGAGTGGAGCATCAGCCGGACTCAGTGAATCTCATTTCGTCAACGTTCGTAGAAAGATTTTTCACCGGGACCTGTATCGTTTTATTCTGCTTATACTAGAAGTCTATACAGCAATGGTAATTTCACTGAGAATATCTGTCTTTCTTCTCTGCCATCGTGCGCTGTGAACTGCTGAGGTGAGGAACTAACTACCTCGGTCGCTCTAGCACGGTCCACACGTGGGAATCTTAAATGGCGTGGAACCCATTTAAACAGACCGACACTTGTGGTGGAACATCTTACCCGATCAATTTATGAAAAACTGATTTATAAAAACCTGTACATTTTCATTTACAGAGATTCTGGTGAGGGTTGAAACCCTGTTTTTTAGCAACTGAACTATTTGACAATAGGAGTCTTGGTTCACTAAAATAATAATGTTAAGTTTTTAATTCCGAGAATTATATATGTGTTCGTTTTAAACATAAGAAAAGGTGTGCAAAAATTGCAATGAGTGTGTGTTTCCTTTTTATCCATCTAGTTTAACTTACGGAAATCTTGCTTGCTTGCTTGAGCCACAGGCTAAAAAGTCAAATCTTGCGACGACTAATTCGATCACTTACAATCATTCAATCGTCCTGAAACTTGGCAGATAGACTCGCCCTCGCAGACACTTCATTCTATAAAAATTTCAGCTCCCCAAAAAAAAGGCAAGCTCATAGAATCAGGGACTCAAATTTTCGAATCGGGGAATCCCCTTTTCCGATACGCAGCGTTGTCATTGGCCGCAACAAAAACGGGCGCGCTGCCTGATTAAACGCACGCTATGGCGCAAAATGAACGCGAACTATTTTCAGAGTACACGTTATAGGATACTAGATGGATATAGTAAAAAACTTTGTTTTTACGGGCTGTATTTTATTAATGACTAGCTGTGTGGCAAGGACTCTATATTAAAGGACTGGTTACTCGCGATAATATCGTGTACTTCCGGTTTAAGGCAACGAGCCTGGCGCCACCTGGCGATGCGGGTGTAAGGAGCGTCTTTGGACGTAAAAATGCATGGTGAACCCGATGTGTTGTTCAGCGATTATTGCACGAATTTGAGGAAAACAAATCAGAATTATTTTTATTTCAGTTTCTAAGGAACGAAGAAAGGTAAATAATAATAAATGTAAAGATATTTTAATGACTTTCAGTTAAATAATCTAAACTACGGAGATAGGCGTTTAGCATGGTAAACACGAGGTTCTACGCCTTTGTCGCTAGGTGGCCAGGCTCCATGAGCCGCCATTTTCTCTCCAACGCGCTTACATAAGGAGATTCCAGTCCTGTGTATATTGGTCCTTGGCTGTGTGGTAACAAAGACCATTAGCGTCGCCCGCCTCCTTTATCCAGGCTTGGGACTGGCACTGTCAGAAAGCGAACAGTGGCGGAGTTATTGCAATGTTATCGCGCTCTAGAAATTTTATATAGTTTTTGGTTTAATACAGAGGAAGGTTTGTAAAAACCTTTGCATTTTTCGTTCAATCGAAAGATTTGTATAATAATAATAATAATAATAATAATAATAATAATAATAATAATAATAATAATAATAATAATAATAATAATAATAATCTTTTCTTTAATAAGCGCCTGACAAACGCACTGCGCTGTACATTTACATGTTATGCAATTTAAATCTTAACTACTAACAGAACAGACAGCCTGCAATACAGTGCGCGTTTAGTGATCTATTCTGTTGTATGCATCGGTGGGTGTCCTAGTTTTTTCACACTCTAATATCCTTCTAATTAAGCTAATGTCAACGTCAAAGATCTTTGTCCGCCGCCAGATGTCATTACCATTTTCTGCAGCGAATGATATTAAGCTCCGCTGAGACACCTTTAAATCGCTTACTTCTGATACAATATATAAACGTTTTGCGTCTAATAGGTAGTGTGAGATTTGGAGGTCACGTGACGTCAACATATCATTGAACGGAATATTTAGTGTTCACGTTAAATTGCATAAAACTGCGTTAAAATCGAGAAATACAAAAAACAATTTGTACGACTTTGTTCGAAATATTATACAGAGTTGGAACTACTGAAAGGATTATAAAAAGATCTTTTGTGGTCTTTATAATTGACGGTTTCAAGAACGTTACTTTCGCGCCATTGTGGCGGGAAACTATATACTGAGAAATCGATACGGTCTGAGTAATAATCAACAAACTAATACGAAATGGGAAAATACAAAAGAAAGAGATCACTCAACAGCTCATCCGGTTCTCCGAATTTGGGCGATATTTCGACGAATAAGAGCATCGCGGAGGAGAAGTCCGACGTGTCACAGAATTTAAATACTCAATATGAAAATCCAGAAATCCGGTCAACTGCAGTCTGTGAAGATACGGCTTCGCAATATGCTTTTTCTGAAGGTAACTTTTTATCTGATTCAGACGAAGCTGTGCCAAATTCATTCTATAATTCGTCTGGCAATATTCGTCGTGCTGATGATAAAGAGGAAAGGTATTTTGAATCGTACATTGATACATTAGCAAGAAAAAGGTCCCAGTCACTGGAAAGTAGGACGGAGCCGATGAAGACTACCTCTCATCTAGTCACAAAAACAAAAGGATTGATTAAGGAGAACTTCCTGAAGGTGGTCCCTCCTCCTCGGAGTCTCGATGGTCAACGGTGTGGAAGTGATTCTCATCATCAGCTTCATCCAGTTGCACACCCCAAAAAAAGATTTGAACAAATTTATATAGAGACCCAGGCCCGGTTTTTAGTAATAATATTACTAATGAGAAATCTGTTAAATGCGTTAATGTTTCTAACAAATGTGTTGATGAAACAAATGTTCAGGGTTCTGTCACAAATCAAGTAGATTTGAATCAACAAGATTTAAATTTCCAGAGTTTAAGAGATATGAATGTGATTGAAATGTCAAATGTAAATGTGGAACAAGGTGAGGTCATTGCTATAGATAAGTCAATATTGATACCCAATGCGGTTACAGACAATGTGAATGAAACATTGACTAAACAGGTTATTCAACCCAAAAATAACAGCCCATCCCGTCCTCCTTTGACTGAGGAGCCAAAAAAACGACTTAAGGATGTTCAGTCACGAACGGTATTTATAAAAGGAGTCAAAGATGATCTTCGCAATTATTTCAAGCATTTGCCTCGGAAACTGAATAAAGAAATAGTCGAGAAGTCTAGAGGACAGGTGGAAAAACTGTATATTACTCAGCAAGGTCTGCTTAAGATAATTGCCAAAGATGAAGCTCAGAGAAACCAGCTTCTCAAGATACAGTCACTGAATGACAAGCCTGTTAAATCTAGTGTTCCATTTTCTTTGACACACCCTTCTGTATCCAATAAGAAACCACATCCTGTGAAAAAACAAGAAAAAGAGTATTTTGTTAAAGGGGTGATTTTTGGCTTGCATGAAAATGAAGATAATCTGAATGAAATTGCATTAGAAGTAGGAGCCCATCATATAAATAGATTGGGTAATCCCGAATTTAGCAATGCAACAATAATAGCTTATCCAAAAGGGACTGTTCTACCACAGTTCTTGGAAGTGGATGGACGAAGATATAACGTTCATCTTTATGTACCTAAACCTTTGAGGTGTGATGGATGTCAGTTTTTTGGTCACACGAAGCTTTCGTGCAGTCGGGAAGTTGTGTGTAGTAGGTGTAGTGGTAGCCATTCTTATGCTGACTGTCCAGATAAAACAAAAATAAGATGTGCTAATTGTGGACAGGCTCACAGTGCGGCTTATAAAAGCTGTTCAGTTTACATTAAAACCCAGGCTGCACTTAGAATCAGAGCAGAGCAAAATATTGTTTTTGCTGAGGCTATGACTAAAGTTGATGACATTGAAAATCAAAATGTTAATATTGCTCTGAAAGCAAGTAACGTAAGCTATGCCTCAAAAGTGAAATGTGGACTAGAAAATCAAATAGAAATCAAAAATACTTCAGTAGATTTACAAAATAAAATACCAACCGTGCAAATTGATTCTAATCATGAAATCTCTCCTAGTGATTTGGTCAAAAGGTTTTTGTCCTTTGATAAACAGGATTACAAGGCGATAAACAATGCCAAACCAGAAAGTGATGTAGTGTTAGATTATGATCCAATTACACAAATAAAGATGTCATTTATTCTTGGTGTGTTGGCAACTATTGACAAGGCTAAATCTAGGAAACATGCACAGTTTGAAATTTGCCAGGCAGCATCTGAAATCCTTTTTAATAAGGAATTAGAATTCAGATATAAAGATTGGTAAATTAAAAATAGTAGATTCTTATCAATTAAAAATAGTATTTTCTGCACGTGGTTTAAATGGCCATTTAAAGATTTTTAATTCTTATATGACACCTTCATATAAATTTAATAAAGAGGATATTCAAGATATTTTTCCTCATAAAAGATCAATTCTTGTTGGAGATTTTAATGCTCATAATAAACTATGGGGTTGTTCTGAAACAAACAAAAGAGGTAAAATTATAGAAGAAATATTAATTGAAAATAATTTAGTAATACTTAATACAGGTCAAGCTACTCATATTACATCAAACCAATCAAATACCCATTCTGTTATAGATTTAAGCATAAGTTCACAAGATGTTGCTCTAAATGCTAGGCATAATGTCACTAACAGCAATATGGGCTCTGATCATTATGCTACTATTACTACTGTCAATGAAGAAGTAATAACAGAAAATAGCTTAAGTATGCATCTCTGGAAATTAAAAAAGGCAGATTGGAAAAAGTATAAAGAAATAAGTAAATTCTCATTAACAAAAGATATTTTGGTTGATAAAAATTGTGACAATACTTTCAGTAATTTGGTAGATTGCATTACATCTATAGCCAACCAATCAATACCTAGTAAAAATCTTAAAAATAGAAAGAATAAAAATAAGAAGTTTAGACCTCTACCCTATTGGAATGATAAGTGTAGTGAAGCCATTTATAAGAGAAATCAGTATAGGAATAAAATGACTAAAACAAGAGAATTAACTGATTATTTAGAATATAAAAAGCAAGAAGCCATTGTTAAACAGACCCTTAAAACAGAAGCAAAAACTTGTTGGCAAGCATATTGCTCTGAACTTACAAATCAAACGAAATTGGGTTCTGTTTGGAGTTGGGCAAGAAGAATGAATGGTATTGCAACTTATAGTTCCATTCCTACTCTGAATTATAATGGATTGATAGCTGAAACAAACTTAGAAAAAGCAAATATTTTGGCTAGAAACTATGCGAATACTAGTAACACTCAAAATTATAGTGAAAAATTCTTAAATTATATAAACAATAATAATTTGAAAAATAACCCTAATCAGATTTACAATAATTCTGCTGATGAAATGGAAATCCTAAATGAAAGGTTTAATCTTAATGAATTAAAACAGGCTATTAGATCAGCTAAAAATAATAAATCACCCGGTGATGATAAACTGCCTTATGAGTTATTAAAACATCTTCATAAGAATGCTCTTAAAATTTTATTATTCTTTTATAATGAGATCTGGGAGGAAGGGAAATTGCCTACTGATTGGCATCATGCCATAATTCTACCCTTATTAAAACCTAATAAGGAAGCATCAAACCCAGAATCTTATCGACCTATATCTTTGACCCCTACCATATGCAAAGTAATGGAAACAATGATATCTAAACGTCTTCAGTGGTTTTTGGAAAAAAATAACCTTTTTTCAAAAAATCAATCTGGCTTTCGAAAATATAAAAGTACACATGATCAAATTCTTAAACTTCAAGATACTATTCTTAAAAAATTTAAAAATAAAGAACATGTTTTAGCCATTTTTATCGACTTCGAAAGAGCATATGATATGTTGCATGTCCCTACCCTTTTAAAGAAATTTAAGGAATTTGGAATAATGGGCAATATATTTAAATGGGTTGAAAACTTTCTTTCTGATAGAACTTTTCAAGTCAAGGTTGGGGCAGAACTTTCTGATAAATTTGTACAACAGAACGGTACTCCTCAAGGTTCAATAATATCTCCTCTTTTATTCTTAATAATGATAAATGATATTCCCACAGGTGTGGATGGTGTAGAAATGTCCCTTTTTGCTGATGATAGTGCTATTTACTTAGGACATAGAAATATTAAAACCTTAGAAAATAAAATTCAATTATCGATCAATTTAATACAAAATTGGTGCAATAAAAATGGTTTTAGAATATCTATGAATAAAACGACTGGAGTCCTCTTTTCAAAGAGAAAAAAATTATCAAGGATTACTATAAAGATTGATCAAAAGCATATTAAGATAGAAAATAAAGTAAAATTCTTGGGTATAATTTTTGATAGTAAAATGAGTTGGAAACCACACATTGATTATATTGTTGAAAAATGTAAAAAGAGGTTAAACCTTTTAAGAGCCATAAGTGGCTATGGTTGGGGAGCCTGTAAAAAAACACTCCTAACCATATATAGAGCATTAATCAGGTCTATTTTTGATTATGGTGATGTTGCATATTCTTCAGCCTGCAAATCTTACTTGGATAAACTAACATGTATTCAAACTGAGGCTCTTAGATTATGTTGTGGAGTTCCAAAGGGTACTGCAGCATCAGCACTTCAAAATGAATGTGGAGAATTACCACTTCATTTAAGGCGACTCCAAAATTCAATAAAATTTGGAGTTAAAATTATGGGTAGTAAATTTCACCCCCTTACTAGAGTCATGGAAAACCACTGGACAAATGTTTTTAGGACATCTGATAGTAGGGAACATTCAATCTATACTCGTACCTCTGAATTCTTCTCTTCACTTGATACATCATTTATTGGCCCCTCCTTCCCTTCTTCTGCTCCTTGGTGTAATAAAGAAATAGAAGTTGACTTATCTCTGAAGAAATGTATAAATAAGAAATATGATCATCCTGAATTTTTAAAACAAAATGCTTTAGAATTAATTTCTAAATATGAGTCTTATATACATATCTATACTGATGGGTCAAAAATAAATGACGTTGTTGCTGCTGCTTTCACGGTACCAAGTTTAAATGTGGATAAGAAATTTAGATTGTGTAATAATTCTAGTGTTTATGCAGCTGAATTAACTGCAATTGTTGAAACTGTTCTTTGGATATTAAACAATGAGTGTTATAATAATTGTAAGTTTGCGATTTTCTGTGATTCATTGAGTGCTCTTACATCAATTAAGAGGTCTTACTGTCAGTCTAGACCTACTTTATTAAATGTTTTATTATATCATATAAGCAAACTAAATTCTAATCAAATAAGATTTATTTGGATCCCAAGTCACATTGATCTGTTAGGCAATGATAGAGCAGATACTTTGGCTAAAGAAGGTCTATCTATTGATCAAATAAATTCTACTAATTATCTTGAACTTCAGGAAATTTTTACTTTAATAAAACTTTATATAGTAAATAAATGGCAACTAGAATATAGTAATGATAATAAAGGTCATTTTTATAAATCTATTTGTCCAATTGTTAGTACAGATATAAAATATTTCGAACCTTATAGGCATAAGGAAGTCCAAATTTCTAGATTGCGTCTAGGAGTGGCCAATACTAATCAAAGACTATTCGTTATAAAAAGGCATTCTAACGGTTTATGTGATACCTGTCAAGTCAAGGAGACAATTCATCACCTCTTGATTGACTGTGTAAAAGAAGATATTTCAGAATTACTTAGAAATAAATGTCAATTATATAAACACGAAATTTCCATTAAAACCCTTATGACGGTAAATTTATTTCAAAATGAAGTGTATAGGTTAGTTAAGATAATCAATAAAGGTAAAATTTTGTAATTGGATATTTTAAGTTTGTTCCTGTGAATAGTTGTATTTCTTAGTTATAACTATAAATATTTAATTAGTCTTTTATTAATACATTTTTATATTTTTGAAGTAAATAATGCATTATTGTGATTCACAAGTTGTAACTGGATTATTATAGTTTAATTTAGGTTGTAGGCCTATGTGTACATTTTGGTTACTAAAACACTCATAGATAACATCTTTTCAATTGTTAATTATTAAATATGTTATGTCATATAACATTTATAATAAAATTCTGATGTTGGAAAATTAAAAATATTAATTATTGGTTAATGAATATCTATATTGCCATATTACTATTATGCAATGTTGGTTGCAATGTTGGTTGCAATGCTGGTTACTATTATTTAACTTTGGTTCTTCAGTATTATATATTACAAATGGTTTGGTTTGGTTGCTGTATCGGAGTGGCTGCTGTGTTGTATAATAATATTGCAGTACTGTGTTACAATGCTGTTTGCTGAAATATCTATGGACGATTTATTTTTGACTGTTGATTTTTGTTTAAAATATGTTATGTCATAATAATAAGAACCCGATGTTAGAAAATTATAAACATTACTTATTGGTTAATGAATATTCATATTACAATATTACTATCATTCAATTTTAGTTCTTCAATATTGCATAATGGTATGGTTTGGTTAATGTACATGAACAGTTTAAAGGAATACCTTAATCAATTATAATACATGTATGCTTTGTTAGTTAATGAAATTTGTCAGGACATAATGATCACAGACAATATGAGATGAACTACTTTATGTTGCAAAAATATTGAATATTAGTGAAATTGTAAAGCTCTGTTTCGACACCTTTAATGGTGTTGTTCGGATGCTATAAGTTTTTTGTTCTGATTGTATTGTATATTTTCTGTATTGTCGTCAACGGCCTTTGATGTCATAAGACGACGTTAAACAACGGACAAATAATAAGTAAATTTGTTAAATTTCTGATTGATATCGTTTCTGTTGTATGTATGATTTCTGACGGTCAGCTGGGTGTGGGATTTTCGCCAATAATCGATGCTAATAGGGTGTGGTGCATCCAGGTGTGTAGAGATCAGTGCTACGACTCTCCCTCTTCTGAAATCCCAAGATCTTGCTAGAAAAATCCTAAGATTGGCCAAGAGTGTACTGAAAATCCCAAGTTACTTAAAAAAGAAAAAGTTGTGATGAAATATGATATGTATTTTAACAATCTCAATTATTCACAAAAATACCGAGCTAAGAACTGCCAAAGAGAAACCGGAGCATAGCACAGAATCAACAAATTACAATGTTTACAAGTTACAATAATAGTAAACGTCTTTCAGACAGAGCCATTGAACGAGTCTTTTCTGATCTGATTAGCTGCCAATATTGGAAAGAACGGTAAAAAAGTAGTCTGTAGATCTTGGAAAAAACTCCCACGATTGCTATGCAAAATCTCCAAATCCGAAGTCGACTCCCGAAGATCATTGGAAAAATCCCAAGGAGTGGTAGCACTGGTACAGAGTGTTTGCCCAGTTAGTTACATCGGTTAGAGCGTACGTCCCATGCGATTCTGTGCACGTGGTTCCCGGTTAGCTTCCATTTTCAGATTTGGTCTAAGGACAAAAGCGATCACCTCGCGATCACCTCGCATGGCAATTTCTGTCAGTAGAGACATAATCAACCAACTATTATTAATCCAATATTTAACGACATCCTATAGCTACAAGGCTGTTGACGTCTTTAAGTTTTTGATGTATTTCAATTCATTTTATTGTAATGTTCTCATAAGTTTTCTTTTCTTTCTTTTCTCGTCTTTGATTCCGTTTCTGATAGGATGTTGACGTATTTAAAGTTTCTGACGGATTAAGTTCATTTTCGTATACTGTCTATCATCAGTTTGCTTTCTCTCTTCTTGGTTTGGATTCCATTTCTGATAGGATGCTGTGACAGGTGATTGTTGTCAATCTCTTATTCATATAAATCATTATACTGTTTTCTCGTCAATCTTATTAACAATATTTGAGAGAATATCACATTGATCTATCTAAATTACCATCAAACTATCACTATTACATTTACAGGAGATGCTCAATATTCATTATCCATCAGTCATAGTACATACAGATTCAATTAACAATTTCAACATGACAATCAACGTTTCAATATTATTCAATATTGGTTTATGTATTACAAAATTAGCTCAAAAATGAATCGTATTCATCAACAAACACAAACCAATTTTAAGCAATAACTAAGGACCAAGAATATTAGAAATATTATTAAGCATCAGTTTTATCCAATACGAAAAGAAGAAGAAAAAATCACATTATAAATCCATACATTTAACATTATGAACAAACCAATTAACATGTTATAAACAAGGAACATTATTATAAAAAGAAGTTATGATATTTTTTACTCAAGTAACCGTTATGCAACTGTATTTAACCATTATTTATTGCCATTACCTAGATTATGTACTTACTTACAACACCTATAGATAGTATAATCAACCAACGTTTGATTCTGAGATTTATATATTTCTGTTTAAACATAAGAGAAGGTGTGCATAAACTGCTATTGTTAGGGAAAGGATATCCTGTTGAAATTTAATATATTTTTGATTTATGATAAAAGATGGTTTGCAGAAACTTTTGCAAACCTATCCCAATGGAAATATTGTATACATACGTTTCTGTAGAGCGTTTATTTTAGTAATTCAGTAATTTTCAGAGGATTTAAATAACGCCACTGAAAGTCGCCTTTTGAGGAGCGATCCCAGCCCAACTCAGGCGATTTACAACAGTTTCAGATATGCTTGTAAAATGTATACAAAGAATCACTGTTTGGAAGAATACTCTGCTCCCAAGGAAGGTTACTCCACGTTGTCGCCTCAAACCACTAAAAAGTCACGAGGTCGCATCTTCGAAATGCGTTCAAAGGTTACAACAAGTTCACCTCGAGACGCAGAACGAAGATTCCGCGGCCAACCACACCTGAAATGGTACAGCACAGCTCACACAAGTAGATCTGAGCTCTTATAAAAATTGAGACATTCACTGGCACCGTTAGACTTAGAAATAGGCGAATAGGCAGCCAACGAAAGATAGGTTAGACGCTTTCTTTAGACACCTTTAAAACAGTATCAACTTGTTCTATATAGTACTGACAGACGATAGTCGATTAATCATCGTCAATGTACAATGCATGCTGTGATAAGAACGATGAGAACTATTCGAAACAATTTTCCTTTCGGCGTAAAACTGCGCTGCTGGTCGTACTCAGGCAGTGCCAGTCTCAAACATAAGCAAAAGGGGAGGGAGCAGTTGATGATTATCATGCTACAATGACGGCGCTAATCTTCCTTATTGTGACACAGCGTCATTAAAAAGCAACCAGCCTAACAAATAGGCTTAAACGGCATTGAATGCTTCATGAACAGACTCAGGCGTGCTGGTTACTTAAAACCGGATGATCTTACGGCTGAAACAATGGCACAAGCGGCAGACGATGATGCTCTCTTTAAAGCTGTCCTAGTTAAGAATTATGTCTTCTGTCATTAATTGTGTTCTTGTGAATTGTTTCAATTGCATAATTGTACACTGTAACCGGTTGCGGTTTGTCAACCGGATTGTTTCAATAAAAGAATATTATTATTATTATTATTATTATTATTATTATTATTATTATTATTATTATTATTATTATTATTATTATTATTATTATTATTATTATTATTATTATAAAGCTGAACTAGTAAACTTCGACGCAGATGCAACTTTTAACAACTGTTGCATTTATCCAATGATCATCCAACACTTAATTGCAGCAATTATATTTGTGACAGGTATATTGTTTATTTCTGGTGATTAATTTATGTAGCAAATGTGTTACCTACAGTAGTACTGATTTAACCCTCATTACTACCAAGGGGGGGTGGTTGCCACCCCCTAGGTTTTTTCATCTCAAACTTTTTCCGTATGGAATAAAATTTGACCTTTTAGGTAGCTGTAGGGGTTCATTTACACACGTTTTGAGGTAAAATGTGAGATGATATCTCACACCGTTCAAAAGTTATAGCCAATATACCCGAGGCACCAGGGGGGTGGATACCACCCCCCCTAGATTTTCGACTATATCTTATCCGTCATTTAATATTAAGAGACACAAATTTTACCATTCTATAGAGGGAATGTGGGGCTACATTTCTGTGGTCACTGAGTTGACCTGAGACAACCGGAAGTGCTCAAAATAAATAATAATACGCGTAATATGTGTGAAAAATGGCTGAATGGAAGCACTCCCCCCTTAGTTTTTTGTCTGTAGCATATTCATTTGTTTTCCTGGAAGAGAAACAAAGATACCATTCTTTAGAGGGAATGTAGGGCTTCATTCGTATACCTACATCTTTGTCTTTTGAATACCGGAAGTGATCAAAATAAATAATAATACGCGTAATCTGTGTGAAAATGGCTGAATACAGCATTACAACGTAAACCGATATATATATGTGTGGATATATATGTATGGATGTGCATTTATACTATATAAACATGTGTAGGGGTGATTTTGTGTATCTTTTATACATAGATTAGTTTCAAAACACACATAATCTTATATTTGTTTATCCAAAAAGTACAAAATGTACGCAATAATATAAAATATTGCTAATTAATGGGTTCCATTGTTAAAAGTGATGTAATTTCGAGGTGCATTCACATAATGTACAACTAAATATACCATTCTTGTGTTGAGCGCTTCTGAGAGACTCTTAAGTGGCGCTTTATAAATGTTTTGTTACATTACATTACATTACATTACATTACATTCTGTGCAGAAATGAATGCTGAATCCATTGCTATATTACAAGTTATGATATGTGAAACCAGACACGAAATCCAGGGGGGGTGGTAACCACCCCCTTGGTAGCCAGTGTTACAAAAAAAGCTTGGTAGCCCTAGGATTAAGATTTTAGAGTCGTAGACTGCTGTGTTTCATTATTAATTTTAACTAATTCCACACGTATTCCTTAAAAAACGTGTCTGTGTTTTTCTATGTTTTTTGAAGCTATTGCCTATGTTTTTTCTAAAATTTTGAGTGGTAGCACTGTGTGCCATAAAAAATATGATTGTAGTCGCACTCCTCCTTTCTCCAGTCTTGGGACGATCACTACCATAATATATCGGATAGTGGCGGAGTTGTGGTATTTTAACGCAATTGGTATCTGTTTTGTTACCATCAAGAACCTAATTAGAGGTGTCTTATTTTAGCGTGGCATTTCATGTTGTAGTGTTCAGAGAATTAATTATTTTTGCGTAACACGGCAATTTACAATTAAACTGAGTTAAAGTACTACTTTGCATTTCAAAACACGATCGACTAAAATGTGTTTTACGTTAATTTAATTGTACGCAATTCGTGGTTATTATAGAACAAGACTACACTTAAATAAAGGTGTTTAATCGTAGCGTTTTAATTCCCATTGTAGCAGTCCCCGTTTCGTGATAACTTTCGGAGACGTCCGCTTGAAATGCGATATATGTAAGGTTAACGGATCGCAGGTAGTTGCCATGACGACTAAGTTTCCCAGGACATCTTCTTTTGTTCGGAAACAGAAATGGGACAAACCACAGTTTTGAATTAACAGACTATATATCGGATAGTCTGATTGTCTCATGGGGTTAGAAGCTAGTAATAAAAGGATAAATAATAGTAATTATAGTAATAATACTTTTGTTATGCTAATATATCTTAAAGTCGTGTAATGTGCTAGTAGCATTTATTTACTGACAGTCATAAAGTGGAAATGCATCGATATTAACGTAAACGCAATAATATTGATGGTTATTATAGGACAACAATAAACGTAATTAAAGGTGTCCAATTTCAGCCTTTTATTTAGTGAGGAAACATGTTGCTTATCGCTGCAAGTTGAATAATTAGGCTAAGAGATGAAACGACTTAAATGGAATAGTAATTCCATTTTAAAACACCAGTAATAGTAGTTTCAGTTTAACGACGCTGTGTGATAACGAAGATCATTAGCGTCGCCCTCCTCCTTTATCCAGGCTTGGGACTGGCACTGTCAGAGTGCAAACAGTGGCGGAGTCAAAACTATTCGTAGCCGTCTACGTCTGCTATATAAAGACATATTCTGAATAAATGACTTAAAATTAAATTAAACGATATCTAGAAAGGACAAGGTGACATACAAATTAACACATATAATTATAAATATGACTAACTAATGTAACAAGCTGCGTTCTGTCAGCCTGGTGTTCGGAATAAACGAAAATTGATTGATTGATTGATTGTAAATGCTTGACCTGAGGATTTGACCTTAATTGAAGGCGTCAGCTATAATAAGTACACCGACGGCACACGATCGGTGGATATACATGTATCAGACGGCGAGGAAGAGGACAGACTATATACCATAAAATGCCGAGGTTAAGAAAATGAAGTCGCTAGCACTCTGTAACCATGACCTACTCTCTGGGCTGGCGTAAAGGCTGCGCTTTTTCTTCAAAAGGGTCAAAGAACAGATTAGCGATTGGTATGAAGGCAACAGATTAGCGACATCTTGTGGCATCAAAAATTAATGAGGTTTTCAGTTTCTACTGTTGCATGGGAACATAATTGAATTGTGAATCAACCGACTTTTATTTATTACATTATCACAACGCTAATAAAGGTGTGTTACTGTTAACGAGAGGTTTATTGGCCTAGATATTGAAGGTTACTTATTTATAACAGTTCTCTACATTCGTAGTCATTCATTCATTCTGAGAATTTATATAGCGCCTCTTCAAGAGACCTACTCAGAGGCGCTCTCTGCGCTAACCTGTTGTGATGTTAAGTGTCATTGTGAGATTAGTTTGGTTAGTTGCTGTTTATCGACACTGTGTCATAACAAAGATGATAAGCGTCACCCTCCTCCTTTCTCCAGGCTTGGGACTGAATGCTACTGATGGTAGATATAGTGCCCTGACATTTATAATTAAATAGTGCTTTGTATTTCATGAATGACCTACAAATTCCATTCTCCGTTATATCAACCGTATACCTGTCTCTCCACATTCCTAACGTCTCGACATGAACCAGATCTCAACCCGACCCAAATATGATTCCATGTATGGCTTCTCCCATAGAATTTTGATTGACTAATTGATTGTATTTTTACCTACTGTAATGTTTCAGACAGTCGATGACGTCACGTTGCCCTTGGCGATCGCTGTATGCTATGGCAACGTCGAGTGCTAAGCGACCTTTCGTCATACGGAAACACACTTGATCTTCCGATTGATGATTTAATGTACTTGGGCTTAACGACACTTTTTCATATCGAAGATGATTAGTGTCGGAGGCAGAGTACAACCTCGTACTCCACGTTTATATTGCGACCGAGCCACGCGCAAATGTGTTTCCGTATGACGATAAGTTGTGTGTTGGATCATTTCTGGAGTGTAATGAACGCCTGGAAAAACTCCTAAAAAGAGCCAAACGCCTTGGTTACCTAGAGCAATCCTTTCCAACAGTCTCTGAACTTGCCAATATAGCCGATGCTAAACTCTTTTTCTCCATATTACACAACCCTAAGCATGTACTTCACCAACTCTACCTCCACTCCGACCCCTCTCCTCTCACCAACTAAGACCTAGAGCACACAACCATATTCTCCCACCAAAGGACAACTCTCAATTTATTCCCAGATCATTATATAAAAATATTTATTAGTTTATCCTAAAATCTTCTAATCGAACTTTAATTATCCATTATCACTCATGTTAACCCTAGGGCTACCAAGCTTTTTTGTAACACGGACTACCAAGGGGTGGTGGTTACCACCACCCCCTGGATTTCGTGTTTGGTTTTACATATCATAACTTGTAATATAGCATTCGATTCAGCATTCATTTCTGCACAGATTGGTATATTTAGTTGTACATTATGTGAATGCACCTCGAAATTACATCACTTTTAACAACGGAACCCATTAATTAGCCATATTGTATATTATTGCGTACATTTTGTACTTTTTGGATAAACAAATATAAGATTATGTGTGTTTTGAAACTAATCTATGTATAAAAGATACACAAAATCATCCCTACACATGTTTATATAGTATAAATGTACATCCATACATATAATATCCATACATATATCGGTTTACGTTGTAATGCTGTATTCAGCCATTTTCACACAGATTACGCGTATTATTATTTATTTTGATCACTTCCGGTATTCAAAAGACAAAGATGTAGGTATGCAAATGAAGCCCTTCATTCCCTCTAAAGAATGGTATCTTTGTTTCTCTTCCAGGAAGACAAATGAATACGCTACAGACAAAAAACTAAGGGGAGTCCTTCCATTCAGCCATTCTTTTTCACGCATATTACGCGTATTATTATTTATTTTGAGCACTTCCGGTTGTCTCAGGTCAACGCAGTGACCATAGAAATGTAGCCCCACATTCCCTCTATAGAATGGTAAAATTTGTGTCTCTTAATATTAAATGACGGATAAGATATAGTCGAAAATCTAGGGGTGGTATCCACCCCTTGGTGCCTCGTGTATATTGGGTATAACTTTTGAACGGTGTGAGATATCATCTCACATTTTACCTCAAAACGTGTGTAAATGAACCCCCTACAGCTACCTAAAAGGTCAAATTTTTTATTCCATACGGAAAAGTTTGAGATGAAAAAAAACCTAGGGGGTGGCAACCACCACCCCCTTTTTGGTAGCCCGAGGGTTAACATTTCTGCGTTTTTGTCAGATTGTTTTTCTCAATTAAACGAATATATATATATATACGAAATTATAATCTTATACATCAAATGAACATAATACTATGACATACAAAATAACTAAGGATGTGTTATTCGCTTTTCTAGCGCTCGATCTTCGTGTGTTTGATTTTTTCATACTCTAATATCGTTATATATAAGCTAAAGTCGACGTCAAATACATTGTCAACCGCCAGATGTCGTTACCATTTGCTGCAACGAATTATATTAAGCTCAGTTTAGACACCTTTTAATTTGTTACTTTATACACAATATATATACCGCTTTGTCGTTCAGTCGGAAGATAAGATAACTGGTTGCATTAAATGAAAAAAAAATGTTTGAAAATTAAAAATTAAAATATAAATTTCATATCATAATTTCAGGTTTTGTAATCTTCATAATTACAAGTTTTGTAAACTTGAAGCCAATGCTGTTATATCATTGAATTGCTGGATTTGAAATCTCGTGTACATTTTTGCTGTTTATCAGGAATATTTACATTTTACATTTAAAAAATTTTTATGTATGATAATTGCTGCAAAACAGTGTATAAGTTTCCTGAAAGACCATCTTACAGTATGTTATCTTATGCAAGTAACATTGACATTTGTATCTGAACTATAATATTATGCTACTAAAAAATGAATATTAGTGACATTGTAAAGTACTGTTTAGATGCCTTTCACTCTATCAATTTTGTTTCAACTGTATTGTACATAATTTTGAATTGTCGTCAACGGCCTTTGATGTCATACGATGACGTTAAACCATGGAATAAAAAAAATCGGAAGATATATGGTCTGTGTGGTATCATATCTGTTGTTTGTATCGCTTGGTTATCTCGATTGATCGCCAGATAAAGCATAATGGAACATCTGACGAACTCAGTGAATTGTTTCAACGCTCGCAAAAAGATTTCTGACGGTGAGTTTGGTGTGGGATTTCCGCCTTATAGGCTGTGGTAATATAGCGTTGTGCATCCAGATGTGTACAGAGAGTGTTATCCCAGTTAGTTATATTGGTTACAACGCACGTCCCTTGCGCCTCTCTGCAAATGGTTTGCAGTTCGAGTTCCGATGGTTCCCTTTTTCAGAGAGTTGAAGTATCTCACCCGATTATTCACTACGTAAAAACATGTATTTGTATTTTTAGATTCGATCTAAGGACAAAAGCGATCATCTTGTATCGCAATTTGTAGCACCAGCAAAAAAATTCAATTAACGTTTGATTCTGAGATTTATATACCTATGCTTCAATCATAAGAGAAGGTGTGTAACCTATGGTTACCGTAAGGACTTCCCGTTGAAATTTAATATATTATTGAATTAAAACAAAAGATGGTTTTTGAAGCTTTTACAAACCTAACATAATGGAAATATTGTATCTAAACGTTTCTGTGGAGCGTTTTTTAAATAATTAATTTATTTTAACAGAATTTAAATAACCCCTCTCAAAGTCGCCTTTTGAGGGGCGATCCGAGCTAAACTCCGGCGATTGAGAAAATCTGCACATTTTAAAAATGCTTTTAAAACGTGCAGAAAGAATCAATGGTTGGAAAAACAAGCAGACCAGCATGAAGGCTATACCACACGGTCGGCCCAACAACTGAAAAGTCACCACGTTGCTACGTTGAAAAGAGTTCAACGGGAACAACAGTGTTTACATCGAGAAGCAGACCGAAGATTTCCTCGGCCAGGCACACCTGAGATGGGTCAGCATAGATCTCATAAATAGCCAGACACTTGGAAATTATAAATTCAAACGATGGAAAATAGGCAGCAAATAAATTGCGCTACGGTTAAGAGTCAAGGGACAAGGTGGAAGATTGGTTAGAGCGCTGTCTTTAGACACCTTCGAAACAGTATCAACAGGTACTACATGTATGTAGCCACAAAAACGACGGTCGATTGGTTGTTCAACAAATCCGTTGATGTAATAAGAACGGTACAGTTCTTCAGCTGCTCGTACTCGGCAGTGCCAGTCCCAAGCCTGGAGAAAGTGGGAGGGCGGCGCTAATCATCTTTGTTGTGACACAGCGTCGTTAAACAGCAACTAACCTAACCAATCGGCGTAAACGGCCTTCGTTGCCATAAGAAGTCGTTGAACTTTCCAACCAAACATCTATCCATCCAGCAACCCTTCCACCATTCATCCACCCATCCGTCCATCCATCCATCCATCCATCCATCCATCCATCCATCCACCCATTCACCATTCATCAACCCATGCACTCGTTAGTGCTATACAACAGCTATCCGATATATTTTTTCCTTTTTAATTTGCAACTTCTATTGCGCCGATGCACAATACAAAAGGCATAAAATGAGAGCGCACTAAAACCATCTGGTAATCCTAAATCCAGAAGCTACGAGTTAAGAATGACTTTCAATAAATCTAATGTAGTCGGTAAACATCGTAGCATTTCATGTTGAAGGGTTCAGAGAATCAATTATTTTGCCTAACACGGCAATTTAAAATTAAACTGAGTTAATGTATTACTTTGTTATTGCATTTCCAAACAATGGCGGCTATTGTTATAACATGCGACGCTAATTTAATTGTACGCAATTCGCGAATATTATAGAAGAAGTCTACAATTAATAAAGGTGTCTAATCGGAGCGTTTTAATTCACATGGTAGCAGCTCCCGTTTCGTGACAACCTTCGGAGACAACCGTTTGAAATCCGATGTATGTAATGTTAACGGTGACTTCTGTGCGGGTCGTAGGTCGTTGCCTTGACGACTAAGTTTCCCAGGACATCTTCTTTTGTTCTGAAACAGAAATCGGACAACCAGTTTTTTTTATTATCAGACTATCTATCGGATTTTCTAATGCCTTTTGTATTTGACCGCCGGCGGGTTAGAAGCTAGTAATTAATTAATAAATAATAGTAATTATAATATTAGTACTTTTATTATTCCAGTATTTCTTAAAACCGTGTAATGTACTCGTAGTATGTCTTTAACGGGATGAAGTGGAAACGCAGCAATTAGGTTTCCCAGTTTAACGGCAGCTTATGACAACACTGGCCGTTGCCGCCGGCAAAGATTATTTTTGGCATATTACAGCTCTTAATTAAACGCAGCAATTAAACGCAAGTGATGATTATTATAGAATCACGATTTCTCTAATAAAAGGTGTCCAATTGGAGCGTTTTGTTTATTGAATTAATATTTTGCTTATTGCTGCAAATTAAACAGATAGGCTGAAATATAAAACGACTGAAATAGATTAGTTATTCCATTTTAAAACAGCGACCTTGAATATTCCCCGAAAGGTCAGAGGTTAAATTTTACTCTAGGGCAGAAAATATGCGTCCAGATTTCTGCTCCATCTGCGCAATCTAACCAACTCAGCTATGGTGAATACATTGACCGCATACGATCCGTTTATATATCGAACAGCGAGGGAGATTACTGGCTACCCGCGCTCATATGCCGAGGTTAAGAAAATGAAATCGCTAGCACTCTGTAGCGTATACTCATGGCTGAACCTCTTGTCTGGCGTAAGAACTACACTTCTCTTCAAAAGGGGTCAATGAAAAGATTAGCGTTTATAAGTAAGTAAGTATATTCTTTATTAAAACCAATTGCATATCCGCACTCTGGTGTAAATACATCTTAACAACAATCAACAGTTAATGTCAATACGAGTACAACATTCTAACAATAAACGTCTTTCGCTGAAAATTATCTGCAAGAGGTACACAATGGTCGTGCGATCGCGGTCGCAATGTATATTGTTAGGGCTTTTTTGGTGGAAGTAAACTATGCAGTACGTGGCCCTGGTTCATCAGGACCGCAGAGAAAAGACGGGTGTCAGCTTCAAGACAAGACATTGGTCTGGAGGCACCAGATTAGCGACATCTCACGGCATCAAAGGAATTTACAGTTTCTATCGATGCACAGGAAGCAATTTCCACATAATCGTAACTTAAGCAGAAGTCATCGGATTGGTAAGTCAAACGCTCGTGAATAAGCTGGTGCCCTGCGCTTGGGTTGCGAGTGGCGCTTTAGAAGTTTGGAGATTACGATTGAACGTAATCGATGTTTATTATATTATCTGTACGCCAGTCAAGGTGTCCAATTGTTAATATTAAGAGGTTTACTGACTTAGAGCTTGAAGAAAAATTCCTGTTTAGTGACACTGTGTCATAGAGAAGGTGATTGGCGTCAACCTCCTGCTTTCTGCAGGCTTAGGACTGGCCATACGTGGGTACGGGTGATGGCGGAGTTAGCTAGAGATTGAATGGTACTGATGTGGTTTGCATTCATCGTTGATTTCAGTCTGACATCGAGGTACTATTATTTACATCAATCAGAGATCCTAGTTGCAGATTCCACGATACTGATGGTAAATATAGTTCCTAGACTACATAAATTGAAGGTGTCTAAACATTCAACGTCATATTTCATGACGATTCTGTGTTTAGCGACATCTTATGGCTGCTACTGCTGTTGAATCGAATTAATTATACTGGGCAAAAGTATTATTAGACTGAGATAATATTTTTTCGGGACAATGAGATATTGGATGGCTTGGGAATTCCATTCTAAAACAACATCAACCGTTGATGTCTCTCCACAAACCCTACGTTTAGACTTGACCCAGATCTCAACCCGACCCACATGTGGGCTATGTATAGCCAGTTCAATTTTTGACTGATTTCTTTGCAAAACTTTGCTGAACTACAGCGAAGTTTAAGGCTACAAATAAATGAAGAAATCCTAAGTCGACATTATTTTATCATTAACATAATTGTTAGCGTCAATGGGAAATTTAATTTTTACCTACCGCAATGTTTCAGATAATCGATGACGTCACGTTGCCCTTGGCGATCGGCGTGTGCTATGGCAACGTCGAGTGCTAAGCGACCTTTCTTCGTAGCCATTCGATGATTGGCTCCGTTGGAGATCAGCCATTTCAGGGTTTCTGTGTTGGATAGAAAAGATACTAGAAAAGATCGAAGATAGATAGATTGTTGGCGAAATGATACAGTGTAATATAAATATATTTATTTCTTTATATTTATATTTATCTGTAGATTATGTGTGAAACGATGGATGCAACCGTAAGAAATACCAACGTTCCAGTTAGACACCTTTTTTAAAGAGCGTTCGTTCAAGTGTTTGTTACTATGTTAATGTTAACGTCAACGACTGTGACTACGACGAAATAATATACAAAGACATGCATTATGAATGATGATGATGATGATGATGATGATGATGATGATGATGATGATGATGATGATGATGATGATGATGATGATGATGATGATGATGATGATGATGATGACGATGATGATGATGATGATGATGATGATGATGATGATGATGATGATGATGATGATGATGATGATAATAATAATAATTATAATAATAATAATAATAATATTTATTCTTTATTGAAACGCCTGACAAACGCACTGCGCTGTACATGTACATGTTATGACGATTAAACTATTCACAAAAACACAAATTACAGATGACATAAATCAACAAAGTTGCAGCCATGCAAGGCGCAAGCTCATTGTACTTACACATAATACATAGCGCCTCTGAATAGTTTGCGAGAGGCGCTTTATAAATTATTATATACGATACGATGCAGTCATATTCCTTATACATACATAATATATCAGTAAGCGCCAAAAGCTAGCCCGTAAAATAACAGTGCCTCAATTCAACACCTTTAATTAAAGCAGTTTCTTTACTATAATAATGATTGTCAATTACGTTCCGTCGCAAATTCATGCTCTGTCAAGTAGTGTGCGTTAATTCCGTGCTTCAATTCGACACCTTTAAATAAAGCGGTTTCTTTTCTATAATAATCGTCAATTACGTTGCGTTGCAAATTCTTCCCCCGTCTACTAGTGTGCGTTAACATTCCGTGCTTCAATTCGACACCTTTAATTAAAGATGATATTTTAATATAATAATCGTCAATTACGTTCAGTAGCTACATATTTTACCCGGTAAAGCATTGTGCGTTAATATTTCGTGTTTAGTGACACCTTCTCGTTAATCAATCAATAATGATCAGCATAATACTAACACATAAAAACAGATAATTTAGAGATTCTTGAACAGTTGCGCCAACAGGCAAACCCAACGGAACATAAGGTTTCGCTAACAGGGTCACCCTAGTTTCACCCACCATTAATCTAATAGTATATCTGTTTTGTAATCATCGTGTAACAATCTTCAAACAATCCTTTGTTCTGGTGTCCATTGTTATTCTTACACGGAGTAAAAGACTCCTTAGACATCGAAAGCAAAGTGCACCAGTATTATAAATACGGGTTCTACAAGTCCCTCAAGTCTAATTTCTTTAGTTGTGGCTGGGCCGGGAGCGCTTCTCAGTAGCTTCTTCAAGGGGCGCTATATAACTGCTCTGAATGAATGAATGAATAATAAGCACAACAATGCATGCACAAAACCATGTAGTAAAATTTTTTACACGGTTGCAGACAAAAGGTGGAATTTTAATTTACTTTTGAACTGATTGACTGTGGATAGACAAGTAAGCTGAAACTACTACTAACTCCCTGCCCAGGGAGTTAGTAGTAGTTTCAGTTTAACGACATTGTATGATAACAAAGATCGCTAGCGTCGCCCTCCTTTTTTATCCAGGCTTGGGACTGGAACTGGCAGAGTTGTAGTCGTAGTTTCAGTTTAACGACGCTGTGTGATAACAAAGATCATTAGCGTCGCCCTCCTCCTTTATCCAGGCTTTGGACTGGCATTGAGAGAGTACGATCAGTGGTGGAGTTTCTGGTAGAGTTCCAAAGCGCAGTGGTCCAAATGATCCGACTCTATGCTATGCTGCCTAATATTGGTGTGCGCACGTTTTTTTGTGGTAACATTTCGCAGATCTCGCATAAAGGTCATGTACCTCGGAATCTTTGCAGAACCAGTGGTCAAACATTTGCTGATATTTGGTAGTTGGTTAGTTTATGTTTAACAATTATGTGCCATAGCAACAAAATTAGCGTCGCCCTCCTCCTTTTTCCAGACTTTGGACTGGCATTACCAGAGTACGAGCTGTCGCGGAGCTAAATGATCGTAATCGTAAATTTGTATAGCGCCACTTGACGGTCGCTCCCGAACTGACAACAAGCGGAAGGTAGGTGAAGAGAGAGAAGTTACACATGGCCCGCAAATCACAACTATTATGGTGCAAAGATTGACCTAAGTAAAGGTGTCTAATAATATTGGAGCGTTGAATTTTATGTGGTAGCAACCAGCGATTCGTTTCATGAGGGTTATTTCATTTTGCTTAGTCTCAATGTAGCTTGTTTTAATTATTATATTACTGTCCACAGAGTAAACTGAAAAGAGATAGAGTTCATATCGCGCAATTCATGATTATTATTATAGTACCAAGATACGTCTAAGTAAAGGTGTCTAATTGGAGCGTTGTATTTCTTGTGGTAAAAATTCAGTGTTTTATGTGGGTTATTTCATTTTGCGTTTATTGGGCATAAGATAGCGCCTTTAAATTATAAATTACCGAGATGACCGTTTCTGGCTGCGTGATGTAAGGCCGTCTGACCGTTCGGATCGATTTCGTCGATGTCATAACCGAATTCCATCAGTAACTGAAACGTTAATAATAATAACTCAGACGAATCAGTTACAGTATTATTTAAGAAAGTAGAAAATTATGTGATTTCAGGAAAGAATATTAAAGAAGCCTATGTCAGTAGCAATGGAAACTATAGGTCCAGTTGAACAATGTTCGACTCCCCCCCCCCATCTTTATCTGTGTGCGTCTCTCTCTGTTTGTCTCACTGTTTGTCTGTTTGTCTGTCTGTATGTCTGTGTCTCTCTCTCTCTCTCTTTGCGAGTCTCTCTCTATGTCTCTCTCAAATTTCTCTCTCTCTCTCTCCATGTGTGTGTCTGTGTGTCTTTCTGTGTGTGTGTGTCTCTGCCTGTTTGTCTCTCTGTCTCTCTCTATCTCTCTATTTCTGTAGCCTTTGCCTCAGCCATTGTGCAGACAGAGAAACAGACAGACGCACAGACACACAGATAGACTCAGGCGCACCAACACATACGCCCAGACTGACATCGGCGGACACATACAGACAGATAGCCAGACATAGAGATGAAAACAGACAAACAGACAGACAGGTTGACATAGACACAGAGAGACAGACATGTTTGTTCTGTATACCTTCATAAAGTAAGTATGTCCGTTGGCTGATGCGATGTGGAAAGCGGTTCGACCTGTGATGTCTTTGTCATTCACTTTCTATTGTCATACACAAAGACAACGGAAGAAGAACAGATAGGAATTATAATAATAACCCTTAACACCACGAATATAGAATAATATATTATAGTATAAACTAGTATAACAAAGAATAAAACGACATAACGTATTATAATAATTATAAATATGAATATAATGAAAGATAATTATTTAATATAGTATAACTAGCCTTCTGTAAGTTACGGACCATGAAAGCAACGATCAAAAACTGTCGAGAACGTCAACACATTTTTTATACAACGTCTTTCATTTTTATAATAATTATTATCCGTCAGACGGCATCAGCATTTGCCACCATAGCCGAAGCACGTCTGAAGCACTGAGGAACGGCGTACTATTACTAGGTTAATGCTGCTAATGCATATGCATGAGCTTAATGCATATGCATTAGCTTACTACATAATTATGCAAGTGCTTAATGCATGTACACGAGTCTAACGCGTATGCATGATCTTGATGCAAATGCAAGAGCTTAATGCATATGAACGGCCTTAAAGCATTTGCACGAGTTTAATGCATATGGATGAGCTTAATGCATATGCAAGAACTTGATGCATATACATAAGACTGACCTGACCAATGTTGAGAGCATCGTGCAGTTCTCTCCCGTCGCCGTTGAAAGCTGAGATAAAGAATCGAAATAATAGCAATTGCTGCATATTAACACTAATAAATATTCATGCATACTAATAAAAGATATCCACCATAACAGCTACTGTGACCCCTCTCACCCTCTGGCAACCGGACTCGGACCCTACCCTTTGGACAACACCTACGACTCGACGCAGCGCTCGTGATTAAACTGGAAGCCCGCGTTGTCTTAAGAGGGGCGCTTTAGAGTTTGGAGATTACGATTACCATCACAATTATAACTTCTGTTACTATGAAACAAGAGTGAATTCGGCGACCTAGTAAATACAACGCTATAGTGACAAGTTTATATAAACACAAGAGATATTCGTTAATATGGGTGTTTAAATTTATTTGCGGAACAGGTCTTCTATCGCACAAATCAATCTTTTTCTCTGGAGTTAACTATATCGTTGTCTCCGCTACAGTTATGTCAGGTTTTAATTGATTACATTAATGGTTAACTTATACTGTAGGTATAACCTAGAAGTGCTTCATTCTTTGCAACAATGGTACATAGGAAATCTACCGTTAATTGTTGTTGGAAGATGGTTGAGTGGTAACACGCTGGCACGAAGATAAGAAGGACGCGGGTTCGATGCCCGACAGTACCTTAAGGTTTACTCGGTTTTCCTTTCGCTAGGTGGCGTTTGTAAAATGAGCAGTAGGACAGATAGACGCCTTGCAGGCTGCCATACAGTTAAATTCGACTACCTCTTATCATCTGTAACTACTATATCTTACTGCGTACTTGACAGTTTGAATTAACAGAGAAGAATATCATTAGTGTTATCCTACGCTTGCATATAATTAATATTCGTACCTGCTTCGTGGATGTTCGGAGTTTTCCGGTGAGGCTTCGTTAACGTCATGTCTCTCGACAAGAAAAGCATCAGTAGTATTTACTGTACAGAAAGATAATCACGCTTTAATTGTTTAATTAAAAATATTAAGTCTAATTTAATTTTTAAAATACATACATACATACATACATACATACATACATACATACATACATACATACATATACATACATACATACATACATACATACATACATACATACATACATACGTACATAGTAAATAAACGAATACAAAAAACTTACCTATTCAACGCTCAGTGCATTGTACCAATGGATCAATAGATGGGTGCGTTCTTGCGTCGACTTCCTCTTTAAGATTAACAAACGATTTCAGTTGAAAGACGATGAGAAGAAAACGCCAACAAATCACACACAACTGCCTCTTACGACGCTATACAACTGCTACTATCTGTTGTGGCCTAACTGCTACTGCAGCAACTGCTACTCGCTCAACTGCCAAAAGCAACAGCTACTATGTGTTTTCCTGCGATTGTGAATGACTGCGATTGGTCGTTTGTGCATTCATTGGACGATCGAAGACGTTCAGCATAGCAACGTCCTCTATGCAGCGCTACTCACCACAGGCATCATGTCCTACCTGTGTGAATATTAACGTGATGGCCGCCCTTGCTGTCTGCCTAATATCATGCCTGCCTGGTTGCTTGAATGCTTTCTTGCCCGCCTTGCTGCCTCCATTTTTAACTGTTTGTCTGTCTCTTTCTCTGTCTGTCTATCTGTCTCTCTGTCTGTCTGGTCCTCTCTTCTTTCTCTATGAATCTGTGTGCATGTTATGTAACAATAATGTAAGTATGTACTAGAGCTGATTCACGCGCGTAAAGATTGTTTCTTTCTCTGTCTGTCTGTCTCTGTCTCTGTCTGTCTGTCTGTCTGTATGTCTTCCTGCCTGTCTGTCTCTTTCTCTGTATGTCTGTCTGCCTGCCTGTCTGTCTGTCTGTCTGTCTGTCTGTCTGTCTGTCTGCTCCTCTCTTCTTTCTCTATGAATGTGTGTGGATGTTATGTAAGTATGTACTAGAGCTGATTCACGCGCGTCAGGATTGTCCTCTTTCTCTGTCTGTCTGTCTCTGTCTCTGTCTGTCTGTCTGTCTGCATGTCTTCCTGCCTGTCTGTCTCTCTTTCTCTGTATGTCTGTCTGCCTGCCTGTCTGTCTGTCTGTCTGTCTGCTCGTCTCTTCTTTCTCTATGAATGTGTGCACATGCTATGTATGTATGTAAGAGAGTGGATACACGCGTGTCAGGTGTCGGCTCTGTATGGATATCGATTGGGTAAAAGCATCTTCTGCTGTAAAGGTGGAATAAAAATGAAGGCTTTCACCTGTGAGCATGCGCCTGCGCAGGCGCGTCGATCGTTTCCGTGGTCCGTAGTGAGTTTTTGAGACAGGTGTAAGATCATTAACGGACAGGTAAATGATTGCAGGTATCCTTAATGGCACAGTGTCTTTCCAGCCTTCTATTGCATTGCATTGGATAACATCTGGCACAGAGACTGAGAGGTACCGAGTTCGAGCCCCCGTTGGGCGGATATGCTTTGTAGGCTGCTATTAGCGCCGTTGTATTGCAGGCTGTCTGTTCTGTTAGTAGTTAAGATTGTTTCAATTGCATAACATGTAAATGTACAGCGCAGTGCGTTTGTCAGGCGCTTAATAAAGAAAAGATTATTATTATTATTATTATTATTATTATTATTATTATTATTATTATTATTATTATTATTATTATTATTATTATTATTATTATTATTATTATTATTATTATTATTCACACGCAAAGGGTAAGAGAGCTGATTGGTTAGCTGCTCCTTATAGCGACGTTGTGTCATAACAAAGATGATTAGCGTCGCCCTCCTCCTTTCTCCAGGCTTAATACTGGCACCACTGGGAAATGGAAGTGGTGGAGTTGAGCAAGAGGTGGTATTTGCGATTGTATTTAGGGGTGTGGTTGATCCAGGTGTACATGTATACGGAGCGGCGTTTGGGACCGAAGACATCCGATGGCATAAAACGGTTTTTGTTAGGTATAATCGGCTATTTTTTCGAGTCCCCGTATAGGCATGACAAAGCTTGTGAAGATTTAACAATCAATATATGAATGGGGATTTTACGATGTCTTATGAGAATAATGGCCACTGACGTCGACAGAAATTATTTTGGAATATTACAGCAAAATTCATTTTAAACTGATTACGATTATTATTATGATTATTATTTTTATTATTATTGTAAAGTTTACATCGAGTTATGACATGAAATGGCGCTATTGGGCAGCACATGAAATCCCACACATCTGCATGATCTTGTACGGAGAATATCAAACTTAAAAGAGGTGTGTAATTTTTTAACATGGCCACCATTTCTATGCAACGATCAAAATCAATTATTATTATTCCAAAGTTTAATATATTTCACGTAAATTTACATATATTTTTAAATTCCAAGTGAAAAAAAGTGTTACGTGTTGCTTTTTCAGAAGACATACTCGACCATCTGAGGCTCTGAGCGACCCTCTTGGCTCCTCCCCTTAAATAGCAGTATAGGCTACTCGTTGAACAAGTAATTAACTACATGCTTCCATGGTGATTAATATATATTGCGCTTCTAAATAAAAGAAGGTGTGCACGTGTTTCTCTTCAACTTCACGGCGATTTTGGAGACCAACATGGAAATTCCTCTGACTAATGCAGTATTTTAAGGCTTAAATAAACTAAATGGTTAGTTGTGGTTTAACAACGCTGTGTCATTACTAAGATGGTAAGCGTCGCCCTCCTCCTATATCCACGTTTTGGACTGGCAGTACTAGACTGCTGGTAATTACTGCTTTAAAGTGTACAGTTAAAGTGAAAGAACTCTGCTGTTTTATTTTTTTTTATTCCGTAGTTTAACGTCATCGTATGACATCAAAGGCCGTTGACGACAATTCAAAATTATGTACAATACAGTTAAAACAAAATTGATAGAGTTAAAGGCATCTAAACAGTACTTTACAATGTCACTAATATTCATCGTTTAGCAGCATAATATTATAGTTCAGATATTAATGTCAATGTTACTTGTATAAGATAACATACAGTAAGATGGTCTTTCAGGAAAATTATACACTGTTTTGCAGCAATTATCACACATAAATTTTTTTTAAATGTAAAATGAAAGGATTTCTGCTAAACAGCAATAATGTACACGAGATTTCCAATCCAGATATTCAATGATATAACAGCATTGGTTTCAAGTTTACAAAACCTGTAATTATGAAGTTTACAAAACCTGAAATTATGATATGAAATTTATATTTTAATTTTTAATTTTCAAACTTTTTTTTTCATTCAATGCAACCAGACATCATAATTAAAATACATGCATAGGCATAAATTGAAAACGACAGCTCCCCACCACACATTAAAGACACGAACAGAAAAGCGTCAGAAAGATCTATGAATTAATTGTATTTTGCTGTCAATTAAAAAGGTGTGCAATACTTTCCGCTAGCCTAACATAATTAAAATATTTATGTACTATATTTCCACATAGAATTTAATTAATTAATTAATTAATTAATTCTTTCGTTCATTCGTTAATTTATCGGAACACTTAAATATCGCCTTACGAAGATACTTTCTCGGTCCAACTCCGGCGACTGAGAACAGTTTCCAGATGCTTGCAAAAGTTGTATCCCTATTTTAAAGAATAACAGTCAGATCTGAAGGAAGGTTATTCCACGTGGCTGGACCAACCTCTCAAAAGTAACGATGTTGCGTCTTCGAAGCGCGTTCAAAGGGAACGACTTGAGTTGACTTCGAGACGCAGATTTCCGTAACAACCACACATGAGACCTCACACAGGTAGCCCCAGGCATTCTCGAAGTGGAATGAACAGTCTTGTCCTGCCTAGAACGTTGAGCTCTTGATCCAGGAACTGGGTGCCTTGGGTAATCTCCTTATCCGGATAATCTCCACTCTTCCTCCAGCACATGCCCGGAATATGAAAGCTTCCACTGTTTGATTGGTCCAAGTAGACTCCTTTAATATACTCCTTTCCCTGCTACTCCTGCATGAATGCATATTTTCAATATAAGTTCGATGGCAATGTAGGCCTACAGCCCTGAAAGCCACAAGATGTCGTTAAACACTTAATTCTAGTACAATTGGGGGGGTCCGGTGGCGCGTTGGATAACATCTGGCGAAGAGTGCGAGAGGTACCGAGTTCGAGCCCCGTTAGGGCGGATTTGCTTTGTAGGCTGCTATTAGCGCCGTGTATTACATACTGTCTGTTCTGTTAGTAGTTAACTAGTTAAGATTGTTTCAATTGCATAACATGTAAATGTACAGCGCAGTGCGTTTGTCAGGCGCTAAATTAAAGAAAAGATATTATTATTATTAATTGCAAACTTCTGCTATAAGACACCTTTAAATCGTGTCTGACTAATGTTATATATTCCTCGTGTTACGTTCAATTGATAGGTTAAGTGTTCATTTGGCGACAAAACTTACGTGAAATTTGTTAGTAAACTTTTATTCTACAAGTCAACAGCTTTTATAGTCTCAGCTGTCGGTAAAATCTTGGATTAAAATTAAATCTTCGAATAATATACGCAACCGTTGTAGCCTATATCGTGGAGTATAAATGAATGTAATAGTAATAATAAATAATATAAACTGTTAAACCTTGAATACTTGTACAAATTGCAAAGGGCTGCGTAAATACCTTTAAATCGTATCTCTCTGATGCTATTAATACTCCTCATTTTTCGTTCAATCGATAGATTGCTCCATATCACACGATATCATAAACTGTGGTGACAAAACCAACTATAGTGTGAAAATTGTGACACTGTTAAAATTGAACAGATGTTTATGCTATAGACGTCAGCGTCTTTTGTCTAATTAGTTGTCGTTATTATCGTGGATTCCAATTCAATCTTTGAATTTTATAGGCCTATGAAACTGTGGTAATGTTTAGCATGTCCTGTCTCCACCGCGGACTATTTTGTTCATATATATATTCGTTTAATGTGTTAACAACAGACATAACGCTGTAGGTGTACATAACAAAAATACATCTAGATAATAGTATGAATTAACAATAGCTTAGTAAGAGTTCAGGTGTTCAGGAATAACATACGAGATATAAAATTTCGTGAGTCCTTGTCAGGAAGGTTAGCAATGTCTCAATCAATAGCCAATTGAATGAAAATCCAGTTTTCCTCTGTATGCCTTCCTTGAGCTCTTGATCCAGGAACTGGGTGCCTTGGATAATGTTCTCACCCGGATAAGCTCCACTCTTCCCAAGCACGTACAAGCCCGGAATATGAAAGCTTAGGCCTACTTTTTTCATCAGATCCGTTCCGAAGTCTTAAGTAACTAAGCCACTGTCCGTACTCTGGTAGTGCCAGTCCCGAACCTGGGTTAAGGAGGAGGGTGATGCTACACGTTTAATTTATGACAGAGAAACAGCGACTATAAACAACAATTTTTCGTGACAACACAACTAGGCCCTATAGGCCAAAATAAGTGTATATTGTTCAGCTGCTGTAGACACCTTTAATTTACAGCATTCCGACGCTATAGGCCTATATAAATCACTTTCGAGGAATTATTAAGAGCTGTAATATGCCAAAACTAATCTTTGTCGGCGGAAACGGCCTATGTTGTCATAAGCTGCCGTTAAACTGTGGACACACATTACGTGAATGCTTTTTTAGGTTGTAATGTTTATAATGTCAGTGGACGTTGATGGTTAGTTTTGCCTTGTGTAGACGTTTTATTGTTAGGGTGTAGTTTGTGAATGCTTTTTAAGTTTATTATTTTGAAGCCATTTGTATATATTATACTAACATTGCTTGTTTGTAATGATTGATTACCTATGTAAACATTTATAACTAAACTAAGAAGTTCATCTCAAAATAACATATATATAATAAAATTTAATAACCATTAAACTGAAATTAAAAATTAAAAGTGAAAGATTGAGAATCGCAGGTCAGATTGCAGTGCGCTTTTGTGTTCGTGTCTTTAACGTGTGGTGGGAGCTGTCGTTTTCAATTTATGCCTATGCATGTATTTTAATTATGATGTCTGGTTGCATTGAATGAACAAAAAATGTTTGAAAATTAAAAATTAAAATATAAATTTCATATCATAATTTCAGGTTTTGTAAACTTCATAATTACAGGTTTTGTAAACTTGAAACCAATGCTGTTATATCATTGAATAGCTGGATTGGAAATCTCGTGTACATTATTGCTGTTTATCAGGAATCCTTTCATTTTACATTTAAAAAAATTTTATGTGTGATAATTGCTGCAAAACAGTGTATAATTTTCCTTAAAGACCATCTTACAGTTATAGAGCTGTAATATGCCAAAAACTAATTTTTGTCGGCGGAAACGGCCTATGTTGTCATAAGCTGCCGTTAAACTCTGGATCCAATCCAAAAAAACCATCTTACAGTATGTTATCTTATAAAGTAACATTGACATTAGTATCTGAACTATAATATTATGCTGCTAAACGATGAATATTAGTGACATTGTAAAGTACTGTTTAGATACCTTTAACTCTATCAATTTTGTTTTAACTGTATTGTACATAATTTTGAATTGTCGTCAACGGCCTTTGATGTCGTACGATGACGTTAAACTACGGAATAAAAAAAAATTATTACGTTCAAGTTGCTCAGACCGTAAGAAGCGTGATAATGTAATCGTTACCGTGCTGGATTGTCAATCGAGAGGTTTGGAACTCAAATCCTCGCAATGATAGCTAATTATTTGGTTCGAGATTTCTACTCCACCCGCACCGCTAGAAAACTCAGCCATAATGAGTACACTGACCATACACTGTCGATTGGATGGGTTTATGAAAAGGCGAGAAAGAAGAGTGGCCACCGTCCTAACAATATTATGCCGAGGCTAAGAAAACTGATGTCGCTAACACTAGTCTTTATGCCCATGGTTGTCTCCCAGGGTTAAACTATAAATTCTAGTCTTCCTTTAAAACATATTAATTCTAACCATTTCGTTCACATTTAGTGCTGCTAGTATAATGAGCGCAGTATATTATGCCTAACTAGACTATGATAGGATGAAAATTGTTTAGTATAATATATTTAGTAGGCCTATTTCCTATCGGCGTCAAAGACTTTTAATGCCACAAGCAGTGGCGGCGCCAGACATTTTTTTTAACCAGGGCAAAACCGGGGCAATCATACAAGTAACCAGTGCAGGGGCGGTTTATGCCCCAAATAAATTCTTGGCAGGGCAAAAATTCTGGTAGGGCAACGACCAGGACAAAGGCTTTTTTACCATGGCATTTGCCCTGGCTTGCCCTGGTGTAGTGCCGCCACTGGCCACAAGATGTCGCTAAACTTTTGATTCTAATCAAAATTAATCATACAAACGCAAGCTTTGTAGTGTTTAGCATGAATGCTTTTGTTAAAATAAGATCTACGTCGACGCTGCGGCCCTGGCTGTCACAAGATGTCGTTAAACACTTAATACTAGGTGAATTGTACAGAGTTGTTTAGACACCTTTAAATTGAATCTTCCTTATACTACATATATTTCATTTAGGAAATTCCTTAATTACTTGTGGTGTCCTCTTTAGCGAGTCGCAATTTAAACGGCCTTTGTTGCCATTCAATGAATAATTATTAATCCCAGAAAAACAACTTTGTTGACTATCGTACAGAATTTGTTCGCTTATAAGCTTAGACTTCAGCGACCCTTAACAGGCACCATAAGGGGCCGTCCATAAAGTACGTCACGCTATTTTTGACCATTTTTACCCCCCCCCCCCCTGTCACAAACTGTCACAAAACTCGGACCCCCCTAAAGTACGTCACACTTTCAACATAGAAATAATAATACTTCCGAAAGCAAGGCTAATACATAAACAAGGCTTCGCAACAGCAATACATTTCCTCAAACGTGGGTAGAACAGTCTGCCGTACTTCCTGTCTGTGTTCGAACATCGAAAACTATGTTTTTGGAACGAGTAGGCATTGTAGCTTTTATGCTTCGACATTTCGCAATTATTCATGAACAAAATGGAATGTTCTTAGCGCTCAATTCATCGGACAAAGTGTTCATACAGCTTAAATGACAACAGAATCAATGAAAGATTGCAAACACAACTATACTAAAACTGTAAAAAATTTAAAACAAATGTGTTCTGTTAAATAATCCCGCATCACAATGTACCGTTGGAACGGCGGTCCAGGGCTGAATCGAATGACATACTATCGGTTGAAATATCTCGAAGGGTAAAAAAGTTATTAGTGTTTAACCGTTTTCAGACTTAGCGACATGTCGCGAAACATGGAAAATGGTAAAAAGTTAATAACTTCTATAAATACGGGAATATACTGGAAATTAATACATCATTTTATTCAGTTTTAAGAGCTCTTTCCAACGGTATATTGAATGACAGTTAATTAGTTTTCAATTAGAATATTTTAAAAGAAAACCTGCGATTTTCTCGAAAAAACGCTATTTTTCGTAACTTTGGCCCTCTGGGGGACCCTCAAGACATTAAAATTTTTAAAAACTTTTTCGACATTTTTTGACCCCATGCCATTAGGCAACTTTTGGTTGCTATTAAATTTCGGATGTCTAATTTTCGCTTTTTTTCAATCCACCCTACTTTACATCTATTTAAGAGGATTTGAGTTCAATCAGCGCCGATAATCTGCACGGTCCTCCTGATGTAGATTTTTGTGATGTTCAGAAATTTCTACGATTTGCACTCGGCTTAGGGTGGGGCGTGAAGCAACCAATTTCATAACACCACGCGTTATCTTTTTGCTTGTTTTTGCTTATCCTGATTAATTTTAAGCATTTTCAACCACCCATCTCACAGAAATAAAATAAAGCCTGTCATCTTGTATGGCAGGCTGTCTGTTCTGTTATTAGTTAAGATTTATGTCTTCTGTCATTTGTGTTCTTGTGAATTGTTTCAATTGCATAACATGTAAATGTACAGCGCAGTGCGTTTGTCAGGCGCTTCAATAAAGAAAAGATTATTATTATTATCTTGTTCGAAGTTAAATAAAGGCGCTAGAAACCAATGTCCTGCTGATAAAGATCGGAGCACACCTCTGATTTCTACCTGGACCTACTATCAAAGATGGCGGCCAAACATAGTTTGTTGATCATCTCCTTCGTAAAAATAGGTTGACGCTTCTAATCGATGGTTTAATCATTTAATTAGTATAGTTAGGGAAATCGGAGACGATCGGATATTTATTCTTGTTTTCTAGTTTCTGGTAAACTTAGCAAAATTCCGTGATCTCGCCTGAATGTCACTTGCCACATCGCTAAGAATGCACTTCTGCATCGAGTACTCGGTCATGTGTTCCTAGGTATTTAACTGTCGTTGGTATACTCTGATCGCTTTTCCACTCTGATGGGTCAAAGACTTCACTTTCATATATTTTTTACGACTGATTGGTCGAAAGAAGAGATTTGGTTGTAGATTTGAGTCGTTTTGCGGAAAATGTTGGCCTGTAGGCTTTGGTTTGCGGAAGATCGATGAGCTGGCGAAAAAGTTAGGTAGTGCGTTAACTGGAGACGGCAGATATCCGTTAGATCCTAGGTCTCGATGCTCTGATGTCACAGTTAACGGAAGACTCCCCTGTCATCCACACCAATGAACTAATAAACTCAACAGATCCGTCACATTCCATTTTAGCCGAAAAATGCAATTCAGTTCCGCCCGGTGAAGGCAATATGCCGTTGCATAACAGTTACCCAACGGTTCCAGAACACATTTTGACCAATGCGGAACACACTCCGGGAACCCCCTCTCCAGAAGTGGATCTTTCCGCTTCCTATGAAACCAAGCTTTCGTTGGGGCACGGCTCAGAAATCGATCAAAATCACGCGAATGGTTATACATCTGGAAAAAATTATAACCTGCCAAAACAGGAATCGGAAAACTCGTTCGATTCCATGGTCGTCATGCTCGATGGCGTTACGACCACTATGTCATCGTCTCAGTCGTCTTCGACTGAACGCATTTCTGTCACGCTGTCGGAAGGTGACTTGCCGACGAGCAACGTTGAATGTAGAATCGACGCCGAGGGTCCAAATACGACAGATGTTGACGAGCAAAATGGTGTTGTTGAAAACGGAACAAAGGACAAAATTAGTGTCGCTGACGATGAGAGCTTTGAGGTTGCCGCAGATATTAGAGAAGTAGAGATGGCAGAACCATGCAGGAAGTTGAGTAATTCAGGCCAGATAGAGTTTTCTTTGGATACGAATGCAACGGTTGAAACGCCATCAAACGTTTTTCCATCAGACAAAAATCATCCCACCTACATCGAATCAGCGGAAAGCCCACAAACAATCGACGAAGGACAATGGGAAAAACCCACCGAACATTCCCCCGTGACCGAAAACCAAGATTCGGATGGGATGGACGCCGTTGATCTTTCGTCCACAGATGGCGCAAGCGAGGCTTCGAAACTCGACGACGACAGCAGCCGTACGGTTTCCGAAAGCAACACGGCTTCGACCCTCGAGTTGAAAAGCTCCATGTCTGGAATCGGAGACCAACTTGTCGACAGCATCTTAAGACAGATGGACGACGAGGACGGGGAAAATGTTGTCCTACGGAGGAAGGAAATGCGTCCAAACAGCGTCCGATTATCATCAATATCTCTCGGGGGACAGGGTATCGCAGGGTGCAGCACACCGGTCGGAAGAGTTAGCAACTTTGGGGGAATAGGGGATGAGGTGGACCTCGATGAGACCGAGTTTGTCGAGATCAATCTGCAGTCGGGCAATTCGGAGAGCAAGGCGACGAATGATCGAACTGCTTTGGGGGAGTCAAACTCGACGTTAAACTTCCCATCAAAGACATCACGCCTCGGGAACTTCCTGGTGAGGTAAGACATTTTATTATCTGTGTATGTATGCCTGTTTGCATGTATGTTTGTATCTGCTTATGCATGTACATGTATGTGTGTGTATATATCTGTGTATGTATTTGTCTGTGTCTGTGTGCACAGGCATAATGGAAATTTCAGTGGTGGGACCAAGAATCCGTAAGCTGCCCGAAACAAAAATAAATCTGGAATTATTTGCGTCGTGAATATGATACAAGTGTGAGCTATGTGAGCTAAGTATTGTATTGTATTGTATCTATCAATTTATATAGCGCCTCTCACATTGCAAATCCAATCAGAGTTGCTCCCAGTGCGAGGGACCCATAGAAAAGAAAGATGTTTTGAGACAACGAAAAGTAGGTTATGTATGTGGACTTTAGACTATACGGTTTATACCGTACGGTTGGCCTTACCAGTAACCACCTTTTTCTGTGAAAATTGATATCTGGCTTATTCCTGCACCTTCTCTTTCTCCCGAAAAAGTGAACGCCCAAATTTGTGTGTATATAACTGTGCATGCGTGATGTGATCTGCGCTTATATATAGTCCGTGTGTAAAATGCAAATGTTTGCATACATGTTTGTATCAATTTCTTCAGGAACTTCACGATGAAAAAATCACGTGAGAAGGATGAACCCGATCCTTCATCGGACGTTCTGGGGTGGAAAATGTTTGGCCGTGTTCCCCCGAAACAGGCGCCACAGGGCGGTCTCACGGACATCCTTAACGAATACAAGGTCAAGGTCTTTCCAAAGCCATTTGCGGACAAGGACCTGGTCATCCGTAGGTCAGATAAAGAGGTTCCATCGACGACCGCTCTTATACTCCAACCCAGACCAAGGTATAGACATCACTACAACTGTATTTGATACAGTACAATAGAACTATGTTTGATATTGCCCTCCTTCCACAATTCAGAGAAGTGCACACACGACCATATCCTGACTGAGTTTTTTATCGTGTAACAGCGCCCTTTAACGGCATGTGCTGTGTTACGCAGAAATTGTCGATTCATCATCATCATGACAGAACATGATTGGTGCTGAGCATCTGTGAGTGAAGGACTTTCTCAAGGTCTCTACACAGTAACCTTCCAAGGGGAGGAGGATTGAACCCGTATTGTCCACGTTACACTTGAGCACTCAAACCAATCAGCTAACATGTCAATGTGTTTCATAAGATTTAACCAATGAGTGTCTCACGAGTTATATCCAATCAGCTGTCTTGTCTCATTAGATTATATTGGATTGAGAACTCCTCTAAAAGTTCTTTGTATTTTTGTCTGTAGTTATTATTGTAAAATGACAATCAAGGGGTCTTTGAGCAGAATGGACACATACATGGAGAGAGATCCAAATCTAGGTCCAGCTTGTTCACCTACTTACTACCATAGACTGTCTTTCCCTGTTTTATACGGACTTATCTCTTGACCTAATTATGGCTTTGTTTTGGTGCGCCATCGGTTGATGCCTTGTGCATTAGACACTGGTGCAATAGAAGTTATTAATTGCAATTGCCATGGAATTTGTTATACAGTTTTATGTTCAACGAACAAGTTATCTACCTTGTTTTGATTTCGTTTTTGTAGCGGTCTTCCTTCAAAAGATCCGGAGGAGGAGCAGAAGCACAAGATGATGTACGAAGAGATGGTCGACGCTGCACGCAAAAGTGGTATGGATCTATCTAATCTAATCTAATCTAATCTAATCTTATCTTATCTTATGACTTTTATGGCTAATGTAATGTAATGATTTCTATGATGATGGTGAGTACTCTGCCCGAAGGCAGGTCCGTTGCCTTTTTATGCCACCCAGAGATGAGATGAGTTGAGGTGGTTTCCCGTTGCCTTCCTCGCAGAACATTGTGGGTGAGTAACTTGTCCAGGTTAGATTCGAATCTGCAACCCTCCGGTTACAAGCCACAGAACATACACTATTTCTGTTATAGCTAATCTAATCTGAAACAATGACTTCTGTATCTAATCTAATTTAACGACGTCAATTTGCTATTCGAATACTACTGTCGGAATTTTTTCGAATACTCCCCTTTTGCCTGCGTCCCAGACCGCATGACCGAATTGTTCCACAGGCTGACGACCTAATGAGAAAAACTTTTTTAACAAGAATGCTTTATAATGCGTAATTTCATGTAAACCAAAGTGCGGTTATGCAGTTCGATAAATTGAGAATATACTTACTTACTTAGTTACTTAGGTCCCTAGTCAGTATATGTTTTATAATGTTTCGTTGCATGAGGTGGTTTCAGAGTAGAAATTCTTCTGTGTTTAAAGAACAAAAGGAAGTGAAGTTGAAGAGGAAACAACGAGAACAACAGATTCGACATGAAGAGGAACTGTTGGCTGCCGTTCGAATCTGGAACGCCGAGATTCTGCCTTATTGGGAAACTGCGTGAGTTTCAACTATCTCTGTAACCAATTGGACTACCAATCAATCAATCAATGAATCAATATTTATTTAATTCAATAAATCTAGTTGTCAAGGACGCAACTGGTTACAAGTAACACAGATTAGTTGTTGAGCCGAGCTGGAGTTAGTTATTGGAGTATTTATAAATAATTGGTTGTATATCTTGCTGAGTATTTGTCTCTTAGTCCACTGTGACAGCTCGTTGCAAGATTTGTGGTGTTTTACTTGAAGCAACCATCAACTGAGTAAAAACCTTACAAATCTTGCAGCGAGCTGCCACAGTACACCCAAGCTCTCACAGTACACCCAAGCTCTCACAGTACACCCAAGCTCTCACAGTACACCCAAGCTGCCACAGTACACCCCAGCTGTCACAGTACACCCAGGCTCTCACAGTACACCCAAGCTCTCAAGTACACTCAAGCTGACACAGTACATCAGCTGTCATCTGTTATGTACAGTCCACCCAAGCTGTCACAGTACACCCAAGCTGACACAGTACACTCAGCTGTCATAGTATACTCAGCTGTCAAAGTGTGCCCAAGCTGTCACAGTACACACAGACAAATACTCAGCAAGTATTTGACAACATAGGAGATGGATTGGTCAAATACTGAAGTCATTGATACAACGTAAATCTACGTTAAACTGCCGTCTCTTTTGCATAGGAAAAACTCGAAGCGGACTCAGGACCTTTGGTGGAAGGGAATTCCACCGAGCATCCGAGGAAAAGTCTGGAAGCTGGCGATCGGCAACGATCTAAATGTCACGTCAGGTCAGTGGGGGGAAACGTCGCCCCTTGTGGGGAGCGACTCTGTGGTTCCTGATTAGGGATTTAAGCTTATTAAAGGATAATGAGTTATAACTTTCTGTGCAGCACATATTCGCTACATTGTATTGTATTGTATTGTATTGCATTTGAACACTTGTTATAGCGCCCCTACCAGATTTCCCATTCAGAGGCGCTCCCGACTACTGCGGCGACTTTGAGGTGGATTCGAACCCGCAACCCTCCAGCTGCAAGGCACCGTACATACCCCTATGCCACCGCGCCCCAGTTGTATTGTGATGTGTTGTATTGTACTCCACGTTTATAATGCGACCGAGCCACCCGCAGTAAAGATCCGAGAAATTAATCTCTGATAAACCGACCCGACCGGGAAGCGAACCCGGGGCGCCGGGTATTAAGCGGGCTACCAACCCACTCGGCCACTCAGGATCCTGTAACACGCACTTGTTTAGTATTAATCCTGATACAAACATACAAATGCACGTATATACATATGTAACATAACATTATGGGGCGCGGTGGTTTAGGGGTATATTCGGTGCCTTGCAGCCAGAGGATTGCGGGTTCGAATCCACCTCAAAGTCGTCGCGTAGGGACCCTGGGCAAGTCCTTCACTCGCAATTGCTCATGCGCTTCGGCGTGAATCTCCGATTCAGTGTCCGCGCTGTAGTCGGGAGCGCCTCTGTGTAGAAATCTTTAAGGGGTGCTATAACAAGTTCTCATACATACATACATACATAACATTATAACATAACATAGGTTTTTTATTGCTCCCAACAAAGTAGAGTAACACATCATCATATTTTTCAAATATTACTAAGTTGGGATACAAAAGGACATAAAGGGACCAGAGTCCCACTAAGCGTGGGCTACCTATGTACCAGTGCTGTTAGGTGGAGGTTGATTAAAAAATTTTCAGGAGTGGGAGTGAATTAAGCTGCAGAAAAAATTTACGTAACTACATACATACATCGATTGGTAATTTACCTAATCGATTAGCTAATTCATTGGGTAAATTGCTAATCGATTTGAATTAGAAGTAACTCCAGAAATTTGCTAATCGATTAGAATTAGAATTGGCAAAATCTTATAGCTAATTGATTAGAATTAGCTGTTTGTCTAATCAATTAGCTAATCGATTAGAATCTAATCGGTTAGTAGTACTCATCTCTGTATTATTAATTATTAATTTTTTAGTATTATTTCTTATTATTAGCATCATGGTTTATATATATAGTTCTTGTGGGGCGCGGTGGTGTAAGGGTATGTTCGGTGCCTTGTAGCCGGAGGGTTGTGGGTTCGAATCCACCTCAAGCCGCCGCGTAGGGACCCTGGGCAAGTCCTTCACTCGCAATTGCTCATGCGCTTCGGCGTGAAACGCCGATTCAGCGTCCCCGCAGTGGTCGGGAGCGCCTCTGAGTAGAAATATTGAAGGGGCGCTCTAACAAGTACTCATACATACATACATGCTATGGGACTTAGTCAATGTTTCATTGTAAACGTCTCAAATTCTCTCTGTATCTGAATTCATTTCCAGAACTTTACGAGATATGCCTTGTGCGTGCCAGAGAGAAACTGAAGATATTACGAGACGTGGCCGCTGGTTCGGACACTGACAGTCTATCGTCATTCTCAAGTTTGTGTTCTTGAGTTCTATGGCTCTTTTAAGAACTTTTGGTAGGGTGTGTGATAGTGTAGTGGTTAGCGTGTTGGACTGTCGGCCGAGAGGCTGGGCTTCAAATCCCTGCCAGGGCAGAAATTTGGTTCGAGATTTCTGCTCCTTCTGCACCCATAGCCAACTCAGCGATAATGAGTACACTGACCATACACTGTCAGTGGGAAGATGAGATGGAGGGAGAGGATTGGCCACCCGCCCTCATAATGCAGAGGCTAAAAAAATGAAATCGCTAGCACTTCCTACCCATGGCTGCCTCAGGGCTAGCTTAAGGGACTGCTCTTCTTCCGTGTGTTTATCAGTGTTAGTGGCCGAGCTATAATGACTGATCCACTCAGTCTTATCACCACTCGGTCTTATCAACGTTACAGATTTTATATATAGTTTTTTGTGTACACACACACACACACACACACACACACACACACACACACACACACACACGCGCACGCACACACACACACACACACACACACACATATCAGTATGTGTACATATTATGTCAATACTTTCTTTTGTATTCTCATAGGAGACAAAGCCCTACTCTCCTGAGAGAAATATCTTCTGACAATGAGAAAATCTCACAAATACCTTATTCTCATAGGGACAAAATCTCTTATTTTCAGAAGAGTTAAATACCTTATTCTCACAGGAGATAAATAACTTATTCTCACAGGAGATAAATAACTTATTCTCACAGGAGATAAATAACTTATTCTCACAGGAGATAAATAACTTATTCTCACAGGAGATAAATAACTTATTCTCACAGGAGATAAATAACTTATTCTCACAGGAGATAAATAACTTATTCTCACAGGAGATAAATAACTTATTCTCACAGGAGATAAATAACTTATTCTCACAGGAGATAAATAACTTATTCTCACAGGAGATAAATAACTTATTCTCACAAGAGCTGAATGCTTAGGCATTTATTTTTCTTCCCTACTGAACAGCTGCATTTGATCTTGTTTTTCCAGCGGAAGCAACCGGCAACCGTGAGTCGAGTGTGGATCTCATCCAGTTGGACGTCTCACGAACATTTCCACAGCTGTGCATCTTTCAGGCAGTAAGCAACATTTCCAGTTTAATCTAATCTAATCTATAGTGTCGTTATCATAGTCGAAGGTCGCTTCAAATGAAATTGCAGTCAGAAATCTTAGTCCGATTGATCAGAGAAACACAGAGCCATTCTATATGGCAAATCTTAATTTTTAGACCTGAATGATATCGAAGGACACGTACTTTTACTTGAAGTCTGAAGTACAAACACCTTTTCTGATCCAAGTGAATTCATTTGATGATGATTGTTATTATTTTTATTATTATTATCATTATTTTTATTATTGTCAGTATTATTTTTATTTTTAATATTACTGTGAATTTATTAAGCACAACTATCAAAAGGACGAAGCATCGATTGATAGTGCTGAGCAATTGTGAGTGAAGGACTTGCTCAAGGTCCAAACACAGTGATCGTCTCAGAGAAATCGAACCTGTGCACTCTGCATTACAAGGCAAGCCCTCTAACCAATCAGCCATCATGTTTTGCGATGATGATAGAACGGATGGTGGTCCTTGGGTGAGTTTCGGTGCCAGGTCAGAATTCGGGGGAGGGTCAGAGCGGGGATTATTATCGGGGTAGATGTGTAATGAATTTCAAGTGGGGTGTTGATTGTGTAATTCGTTATTTTCAGGGTGGACCATATCACAAACTCCTTCAGGGTTTACTCGGGGCATACGTCTGCTATCGACCAGATGTCGGCTACGTGAGTTTTTAAATGACGTAACTTCTCTTTATTCTATTTGACCTGTCATATTTTTGGTTATATTATTACTTAATGTGACCCACTTCATGACTTGAATGAATTTTGCTTTGACCTCTCATATTTTGGGTCAGGTCATTATGTGACATGAACCACTTCATGACTTGAATTTATATACGTTGCATGCATATATGCTTTACGTGTCATTCATTTAAGATATTATATAGCGCCCCTTCAAGATTTCTACTCAGAGGCGCTCCAGACTACAGCGCGAACACTGAATCTGAGTTTCACTCCGAAGCGCATGAGCAATTGCGAGTGAAGGACTTGCCCAAGGTCCCTACGCGGCGGCTTGAGGTGGATTCGAACCCGCAACCCTCCGGCTGCAAGGCACCGAACATGCCCCTACACCACCGCGCCCCACCACTTGTATACATACATTACATACATTTAAAAAGACTATGACCAAAAGGTTGTGTCAACCTGTACTAAAAGTTTTCAACTTTTTAGTTAACTTTTGCCAATCACTGTACGCTGTTCACAGTGCTACAATACTAGATGTCGTGTTGTAACTTTGCAGGTGCAGGGAATGTCGTTCCTGGCCGCAGTTCTTCTGCTCAACATGGACGACGTCAGTAGCTTCATCTGTTTCGCAAATCTCCTCAACAAACCGTGTGAGGTTGCTTTCTTCCGACTCAACGAAAACCTGGTAGGTGGCCTCCGTTTCCAACTCTCCACCTCTTCCGTCTAATGCACTGGCTTGCGACGACCTCGCCTAACGAAAATTTACACTTTGAAATATTGTAATGTAATGTAATTGAACATTTATATAGCGCCTCTTAAATATATCTACTCTGCACTAGCCTTGATGATGTCAAATGTCATTACGAATGAATATATTACATCAGTTAGCAAATCGATGTACAGTAAGCTGAAATATTGTTATTAATATTATTTGTAGGTTATTTTTTGTATGTAATTTTCATTTCTACTATTATTTTTGTTTATTATTATTTTATTTTATTTCTATTATTATTATATCATTATTATTGCTATTATTATTGCTATTATTATTCCTATTATTATTAATTAGCAACTTCTATTGCTCTAAGCATAGACCTATGGCACCCCAAAATCAAGGTGCAGTTAGAATGTGACTTGGCTGGAGCAATGAGGAAGGTTGTGGGTCCTAACGACTACAAATACAAGTCACAAAATGGGTCAGGTAAAATAATTTTCTGACCAAAAGCAGGTCAGTTCAACTAAATTCAAGTCAGGATGTGTTGATCAGCGTGTTAAGTACTTCAGGATGGCACATAATGTTACTACTCAGGAGCGCTCCCGACCCCAGCTCGGCTGAAAAGGACAGTTTTGAGGCAAGTATAGAAAGATTCAGAGTGGATTCTGGGATGCAAGCGTAGCGTCAAAGGAAGCCCGTTCCAGAGGGAGGGGCCAACCACTGAGAAGGACCGATTCTGCTTAGTAGCAGTGCGGGAAAAATCTTTATGTTACGCATGTCTTGTGTTTGCAGATGAAGGCCTACTTTGATACATACCAGGTGTTTTTCAAGGAAAATCTCCCGAAGCTCTATGCACATTTCGAAGCCCAGCGCATCACCCCAGACCTATACATCATCGACTGGTAAGCTAATACATGCGTTTGTATTTATGTTTGGTTTTAGAGTAAGTAAGTAAGTATATCCTTTATTGAGAAGCACTAGCAAACGCACAGCACTGTACATGGCAAAATTAATACATTCAAACAAATAAAAAAAAATTTATATATGCAACAAAAAATTGAATGAGAGGCTTTATTGTACATCAGGGGAACATAGAGGAAGAAGAGCTAGGGCTAGTCATAGGGGAAAATGAAGGGTTTAAATAAGCATAGAGCTTGCCTTGTAACGCGGAGAGTACAGGTTTGATCCTCCTCCCCGAGATGGTGACTATGTATTGTATTGTATTGTATTTGAACACTTGTTATAGCGCCCCTACCAGATTTCCCATTCAGAGGTGCTCCCGACTACTGCGCAGACGCTGAATCGGAGTTTCACGCCGAAAGCGCATGAGCAATTGCGAGTGAAGGACTTGCCCAGGGTCCCTATGTAGGACCTTGAGCAAGTCCCTCACTCACAATTGCTCAGCGCCATCGATTGATGCTTGGTCATTAAATGTGACACTTGATTAATGCAGAAATATTGAAGAAAATAGGAAGAACGCTGTAGCCGACCACCTCTGAGTAGTTTCCTTGGAGGGGTGCTATATAAATTTCCGACTGAATGATTGGTAAAAGCGTTCGCCTTAGACACCTCTTTAACGGTGCCAACCGATGCTATATATAAAGCATAGGCCACAATAAGCGTTTTGTATTCTTTCTGACCTATGTTATTGTGGGTGATTTCGTCTGCTCTGGAGTAGACTATTGTAATTCTCTCTCTGTTGGTCTCACTAAAGTCCGTATATATCTCCTATTCAGTCTGTACTTAACGCTGCCCTGTTAGCCCGTCTTCCTCGATTCTTCCATATCTCTACCAGGGACGTAGCCAGACCTAAATTCACGAGGAGGCAACTTCATAGACTATCGGCAAAATCCTGGTTATTGGTGTCATTGGTCAATAGAAGTTCCAGTATATAAAAAAAGGAAGAGGAGGCAACTGCCTCCTCGTGCCTCCATGTAGCTACGCCTATGATCTCTACTTTTATGATTGAACAACTTTACTAGGAACTCGATTTAGCGCAAGTGCGAGTAAGTTTTCTATCCTCCTCCACTGAGACGGTTACTGAGCAAGTCCTTCACTCACAATTATTGCTTAGCGCCATCCATTGATGCTTGATCATTGTTTAGTTGTGCTTAATAACGAATAATGGCAATGATGATGACGATGATGATGAAAATAATAATAATAATAAATTATAAATTGTTTTGCGAAATTAGCGTTCGCCATTTAGTAGTACTTTATGTGATGACAATCTGGAGATTTCGATCTAGTGCAATTGACGAATATAATGCATGCCTTTGATCCGTTTAAAAGGTGTCTAAAAATCTTGCAAAAGATTGCTTTTGATGGTTGTACAGTGTAATAAATCCTTGTTTAACGACTATCTTTTTTAACAATTTAATTGATCCTCAAGTCCCTGAGGGATCATGTTTACCTGGGAGCAAAAAAGTTATAATAATAATAATTTAATAATTTATAAATTGTTTTGCGAAATCTAACGTTCGCCATTTACGTAGAACTTAGTTAAGACGCTATCCTATATATACCGCGATTGAGCGCAATTGACGTATATATTGCATCCGTTTCATCCGTTTAAAAGGTGTCTAAATATCTAGCAAAAAGATTGGTTTTGATGTTGTGCAGTGTACTAAATCTTTGTTTAACGACTTTATCTTGCAGTTTCAAATTTTTATCTAAATGTGGTAATGCTTGTTTAGAGCGCTTGACTTGTAGTGAGGGGATCACGGGTTCGATCCTCCTCCCATGGGACGGTTACTTTGTAGGGACCTTGAACAACTCCTTCACAGTGACTTCAATCATTAGATAGTGGCACTTAATAAATGTCTGGTGGATACCTGCATGCGAGATGCTCTTGGGGAACTAGGACAGTTGGATATCTAAGCCAAACAGCAGTCTTAACAACTGAGGAAATACAGAAACACATTAAATAATAATAATAATATTTATTCTTTAATGAAGCGCCTGACAAATGCACTGTGCTGTAAGAAGCGATTATGGCTTTTGTATGCTGAGAGAGTTAATTGTGATGCTGTCTTTTCTAGGATGTACACGCTGTTCGCAAAGTCTCTGCCGCTAGATGTCGCAAGTCGTGTTTGGGACGTATTCTGTCGTGATGGAGAGGAGTTCCTCTTCAGGACTGCACTGGGTGCGCTTTTCTGATTCTTTTTTGTCTAGCATTGACTGACTGACTCAAGAGCCGATTGTTTAATTCTTGTTTAATTGACCGCCTCGAATGATTGATATATTGACTGACTGATTGCTTGGCTGGCTTATTTATTGACTGACTTATTATTGACTGACTTATTATTGATTTACTGATATAATGACTGCGTTGGCTGCGGTTTTCTTTTTCTTCTATGTGGATTTCGGCACAGAGGATAATGATAAGAAAGGAATTGCTGTTTACTAAATACACCAATCCAAACGCTTCCATTGTAGCTCAGCTGGGCCTCACTTGATTTTGATTGATTGACTTGAATGATTGATTAATTGACAGCATGACAAAATAGCTGATAGATTCTTGTGGGATTGGCTGCTGTGAATGCATGATTGATTGATTGATTGACTGATTGAATTGGTTGATTGTCAATTATTGAATTGTTTGATGAATTTGTTGTTTGACTGATTCTTTGACTAAGTGATTGACAGTTATTGATTGATTGAATGATTGATTGAGTTGGTTGATTGAGTTGGTTGATTGATTGATTTGGTTGATTGAGTGATTGATTTGGTTGATTGATTGTTTGATTGATTGATTGATTGATTGAATGATTGATTGAATGATTGAGTTGGTTGATTGAATGATTGATTGAGTTGGTTGATTGACGGACTGACTAATTGACAGTGATTGATTGTTTGATTGACCATATAGGGATCCTGAGGTTGTACGAAGACATCCTGCTCCATCTGGACTTCATCCACCTTGCTCAGTTCCTCACCCGCCTCCCAGAGAACATCTCCGGCGTTGAGCTGTTCCACTGCATCACTCAGATCCGCATGCAGTCCAACAAGTGTTCCTTCGCACAGGTCTTTGCCAGGAACCAGTGCCAGTGATGCTACACTGGTTCCCTGCTCGACACTGCCAGCGATCAAGCGCTGGTTCTATTCTTGGAAGTGTTGGTGACTAGGTGCTGATACCCTGCTCCACAGTGCCAGTGATAATGAACTGGTTCCCTGAAGTAGTGACGATGCACCGGTTCCCTGCATGGCAGTGCCTGTGATTATGCGCTGGTTACATGTTCGGCAGTTCCAGTGATGATATTCTGGTTCCCTGCTTGGCAGTGTCGGTGATGATGCGCTGGTTCCCTGCCCAGCGGAGGGGGCTGGCGGGTGGTGCCCCGCTCTGGTGGTGATATATATATCTATACGTTCCCATATCATGACTGACGCATTTCCGGTTGATGGAGAGTCTGTGTTTGAATGTATTGTTGTGATTGTTGTCTTTTTCACGTTGCAATGAAGTCTTTTTTGTTTATATTCAGAGTAAATGTGATATGTGATGATTTTGTTGTTCGTAGTAGGGCCGCCCTGGGGAACGGGGGTCTTAGACCCCTGCCACGGGTGAGGCCTTGTTTGGGACCTAGGGTAGAGGCCTGCAGAATTGAGGCCGCCCCGTGACCCGGAGTCTGACCCTGTAGCGGTGAGGCCACCCTGGGAACCTGTAGTCCGCAGTGGCATAACGAGGGGGGCTGAAGGGGGGCAACCGCCCAGGACGCAGCACAAGGGGGGGCGCAAAATTAGCTTTCAGTGGTACACAGTACTATGGCAACGATTAAAAGTAAAAAAAATTTAAAAGGGGTGCAGTCATCAACTCTTGCCCCTGGGCGCTGAAACCCTTCGTTACGTCACTCTTAGTCTGACACCCTGTAGTGGTGATGCTACCCTCACTGCTGCATGAGTTTAACTGACTTTCATTCCCGCAGGCCATGCACGAATTTTGCACTAATTTGATTGGAGATTGTACATACTGGGGCTATGGCAACCCTTGAACCCCTTCTGCCCAGTTCTACTCCTGGATAGGTAATGAAATTGCTACAGTAGTTTTTGGCACGAATTCTCATTTCACGTTCTTGTTTCTCGATTATTGTATTGTGATTATTTTGTGTGGCACTTCTTACGTTTGGGTGTTCATGACTGTATATTGTTTAGCGTACTTTACCGACCACCTTCACGACGGTAATCTCTACGACCCTCGTGGTGTGTAACTGGTTATCACCCTCGTGAGGGTAATCAGTTACCAGCCTTGAGACAGTAATTCGTTACCATCTTCGAGACGGTAATCAGTTACCACCCTTGAGACGGTAATTGGTTACCACCCTCGAGACGGTAATTGGTTACCACCCTCGAGACGGTAATCTGTTGTCACCCTTGAGACAGTGGTTGGTTACCACTTTCGAAATGGTAATTGGTTACCACCCTCAAGACCGTAATTGATTACCACCCTTTCGACGGTAATTGGTTACCACTCTCGTGACGATAATCAGTTACCACCCTTTTGACGGTAACTGGTGATGGTTATCGGTTACCGAGTCCAGAGGAATGGCAGACTGAGTTGGCCCAGATAGCCTTGTATTGTTTACATAATCACCCGTCCAAGTGTGAGCCATGCTCAGCTCCTCTGTGCATGCCATTGTTGCATCCACAGCACTATTTTACATACGAAGAACCTTGTGCTTTGAGAATTCAAAGCCGTCATATCGGATATCTTTTGATATATCCGGTATTAAGTTCTTTATTGGATGTATTTCGCATTGGCTGTTATATTTGAGGACCATTGGTTTGGTCTCGGATTTAAAAAAAACTATGATTTTGTTTATTGCGCTGTTGTTATTATTATTGTGAAATGTGAATACCAGATCATTTAGGATCTTTGGATGTGTTTAAAATCAGTGCACTTGAGCATGTGATATTAACTTTATTAATATTGCTGTTATTATTTATTAGGATTATTAATTTTTTTATTATTATTATATTATTAGTATAAATTATATTATCTTTATTATTATTAATTATTTTATTTTTATTATTAATTATATTATTGTTGTTTATTTGTATTATTAATTATATTATTAATTATATTATTATTATATTATTATTTTATTATTAGTGATACCACTACTACAATGCAATTCTTATTCTTCATTTCTTTTGTTTCAGCACCTTGTTGTACCATGTGAATGCAAAACAGATTCAAATATCTAATCGAATGTAACCTGTTCATTTCCACAGCATCATCATCGTAATCAAAACTACAGTCGTAGTAATAATAATAATTTTGCCTGCATGCAATGGCGATTTTTCATTCGAATCTTAAGTTACTGTGACGACATTTTGTACGGATTTATCATTTTGATGAGAGGAGTCTGCAATAGTGTAGTGGTTAGCATGCTGGACTGTAATCTAGAGGTTGGGGGTTCAAATCCCTGCCAGGGCAGTGATATTTTGAGATTTCTGCTCCACCTGAGCTCCCTAGTAAACTCAGCTATGAGTACACTTTCGGTGGGAAGATGAGACAGTGAGGGAGAGGACTGGCCAGTGGCCACCCACTCTCATGTGCTGAGGCTAAGAAAATGAAGTTGCTAACACTTCGTACCCAGAGCTACATCTGACGCTAGATTAAGGGACTGCTGTTCTCGTCGCCCTCCCACTTTCTGCCTACGTTGGACTGGCACTGCTTATATAGGGCGAATGTAGCGCTTCAAAACGGTGTTTAAGGGAGCGAAGGTAGTGCTTAAAACCGGTGTTTAAGGAGAGAATGTAGTACTGAAAAACGGTGTTTAAGGGACTGTTCCAGTAACTATCATTTAGATGACATATCAGTTTCCAGTGAGATCAGATGCTATGACTTCAATTTGTAAACATTCTTTTAAATTAATTTTAACATTTATAAACAGGGCACAATCTTTTACTTGACGTGAAATCACTGTAATTTTTTTGTTTACCGTATAATTCAGCGTAGCACTGTATTTAGTTTACAATTTATGTCAATGTAATACTTTTACTTTATCATGTGATTCAGTGTAACACCTACATTTACTATGTAATTCACATGATCCTTAGTTTACGGTACTGCATAATTCAGCGTGATCCTTCATTGTGTAATTTCAAGTGATTCTTAGTTTAAGATGTAATCCTTTAGTTTACGGTAATGTAATCCGGTGTAACGTGCAATTCTGTGTGATCGTTTAGTCTACCCTGTAATCAGTGTAATTCTTTAATTTATCATGTAATCCTTTAGTTTACCATGTAATCAGTGTAAACCTTTAATTTACCATGTAATCCTTTAGTCTACCTGTAATCCTTTAGTTCACTGTGTAATCCGTTGTAATCCTTTAGTTTACAGTGTAATCCTTAGTTTACCATGTTATGTAGTGTAATCCTTTAGTTTACCCTGTAATCCAGGGTAATACTCTGTAATTTGAGGTAATACTTTCGTTATTGTTATTGTTACTTTACGATATTAAGTTCTGCATAGTTTGTTTAATTTGCAACATTCCTATTGGAGGCAACTTGACATGATTTTACGACTCTTGACACAGTTTACTTTGTAATTAGGTCAGTTTACCAGAGGTCAGAGGTCATGAACTTAACTGTGCGTTTATAGATTTATGTCGTATTATTATCATAATTAACGAAGTTTCGCTGTAGAAAAGAAATTGATTAAGAAAGTGTCTGATTTCCAGTAACTTTTCTGGTTTAAATAAACGTCTTTGTTACCCGTTTAGACAGCACTGAATTGGTTTTTACTGCACATTATTAAGTGATTTAATTCACTTATTATAACGAGTATCTAATCATTAGCATTAAGAAGTAATGAGTGTGTAGCCTACTGATTTGAAGTACTATGGTATCAATTGAGATTATTTAATAAAATTAATTATTAAATTTCAGTCAATTTTATTATATATTATATATATGTATGTATGTATGTATGAGTGGTTGATGTGTCCCGAAATATGGCATCAACGAGCGTTGAGGTGGATTGGAAAAATTGTTTTTAAAAATTCAAATCATAGCTGCTTAGTAGTCTTCAGTGTTTAACATCTTATCAATTCCAGGACCGTTGACGTCCCCTCCTCTATCTAGGATTGCGACTGGCACTGCCACAGTAAAAACGGGCAGTGCCGCAGTTTTGCTGTTTAACTGGTTCTAGCGTTTGGCCTAACGATTTGTTATAGCTGTTGTTGGGAATTGAACAAAGTGTCACAACTCAGTTGTAACGCCTTTCGCGACCATAGCATTTATAGTTGACGGTGAGCAATAATAAGAGGTGTGTAAGAATTTCCGTAAAGAAATTTAATAACGTTAAGTAATTATGCGTTTCGGACCCTCCTCTTCTTTCAGCAGGGCCACAGGACACGCGCGTTTACTGAGCGGTTTGACGTAAAGTAGTGTGATATAAGCAATTTATGCGGCGCCTACTCGAGAAGTCTAATTAGAAACGAACTAATATCAATGCTTCATTGTATACCGACAACAAGCTGGTTTCATTGATAACCCATTCAAGAACTTCTATAACGCAGTGTTTTGCACGAGACCAAAATTCCAAGACCAAGACCGCGGGGTCCAAGACCGAGACCAAGACCGCGTGGTTCAAGACCAAGACCGAGACCAAGACCGCATCATCCAGGACCAAGATCTAAGCCTCAAGACCATAAACGCATAAACGTGTTACATATTCCCATAATTCAGATCAGATGCTAATTATATTTATTGTTATAGTTTTTGTCCCCAAGTCTGCGAGGTCTCATGAAGAGCACACTATAGCTAAAGACACTCTCAGTAGGTGCAGGTGTTGCGGAATACAAGAAACTTTGCCAGTAGAGAAAAATTCCCCATCAAATACCTGATCTGCATCGTTTACCCGGCTACTAATTTTACCTCGAGAAACTGCATCAGTGTAAGCTTAACTAGTCACTAGAGCACCAGAGGTCATGGTTATCTGTGCCTCAACGTTTTCTTGTCGCTTTTGATAAGAAGAGAACAACGCGGTCCTATCTCGCTTTGTCCTATATGCCTATATAGGCGGATAGTCGCATGAATTCGAAACTATCTCAGAAGTCCCAGAATAACCGAAAATATCGACAACATTAATTTTAACAAATAATCTACTCGAGTTCCCACCAAAGGCCAAACCAAAGGCGCAAGGCCAAGACCAAAGGCGAATGACCGAGACCAGACGCCCAAGACCAAGACCACACCTTCAAGACCAAGACCAAGACCGCACCTTTAAGGACCAAGACCGAGACCAAGACCGGCACACTCGAGACCAAGACCAAGACCGCATTTTTCGGTCTCGAGACGGTCTCGAGACCAAGACCGCGGTCTCGAGACCACATCACTGCTATAACGCCCTATTATAATGACAGCGTATGGTAAATGTTAGCGTTATGTACAGATTTTCGCCTCTGCGGGCAGCCGCTAGATGTAGCTAAACACTTGGTTACTAATTTAAAAATTAGGCAGAGATATTATTAAGACACCTTTAAATCGCTTATTTGTCCTTTGCTGCCATAAGATGTCGTTAAACTCTGGATCACTAATCAAAAGTCTATCTTTGATATAATTGATGTAAAAGCAGCCCTGGCACCCAAAAGATATCGTTAAATTGGATCTTCTGACAATGAAGTAATATATGCTCGACAATTCCGCGGCGGAACGCTTTGCGCGTGCGCAACCTTCGGCGCTTGCACATAGAGTTCCTGAGTGGCCGAGTGGGTTGGTAGCCCGCTCACCACGCCTGCGGCCCGGGTTCGATTCCGGGTCGGTCGGTTTATCAGAGATTAATTTCTCGGATCTTTACTGCGGGTGGCTCGCTCGCATTATAAACGTGGAGTACAATACAATACAATACAACACAACACAATACAACTGGGGCGCGGTGGTTTAGGGGTATGTTCGGTGCCTTGCAGCTGGAGGGTTGCGGGTTCGGTTCCACCTCAAAGTCGCCGCGTAGGGACCCTGGGCAAGTCCTTCACTCGCAATTGCTCATGCGCTTCGGCGTGAAACTCCGATTCAGCGTCCGCGCAGTAGTCGGGAGCGCCTCAGAATGGGCAATCTGGTAGGGGCGCTATAACAATTAAGTGTTCAAATACAATACAATACAATACAATTGTTCAAGATGCGTCACTTCCTATCAACTGGCGTCGTGATGCATGGGCGGTTAGGGTCAGGTAGACGTTGTGAGACTCGGTTAGGGTCATGAGGGTCAAGGCTAGGGTCGTCATTGGATAAAATGCTAAAAACCTTCCGCCGCAGAAGTAATTTCTTCATGCGTTGCGTGGCGGAATCTTCCGCCGCAGAAGTACCACGCTATCGTCGTACCCTGGAAACTTTGATGATGTGGAGTCTTTGTCAAAATGTACCAGTTAACACCAATTGCATCTCTTGAAGTTTCCAGTTGATATTGGTTTTTTTTATTTTGGACTCTATCTTTATTATTCCTTCGAACTCGTTGTAATCAGTTGTTTTGAGTGCCAATAATAAACGAATCCAATAATAATAATAATAGCCTACATCAATGCTAAGAATATTATTTTATGCTTGTTTTAGACACCTTAAAATTCGTTGCTTCAGACCCTTAAGATAGATTCCTCGTTTTCGTTTATTATTAATGTTGTCAAATTTCACAGATTTAGCACGAGTCATTGGCTTAATATTCCTTAAAGCCTATGTTAACGGCAGGGGTAACCACAAGATGTCGTTTAACACAGTGCTTCCCAAAGTGGTGGTCCGCGGACCGGTGCCGGTCCGCGAGCCCTCAGTTGCCGGTCCACAAAGTGAGTCAAGAAACTGGTCAAATTGTCTCGGAATCAAGAAATGGCTATTATATTTGTAGAAATCATAACAAAAAAACGATTATTAGGCTTGCATTTTGTAATTGTAATTGTAATCAAACATTTATATAGCATTTATTTAAGGGCAGAGTCATAGAATTGGATAAACATGCATTTACACTAGTGGCCAATTGAATGGAAACTTCCATGTTTGACGGTTATTAGTGCTATGGCGCTATAAAATTATACAATGTAAAATCCGTTAGGGTTAGGGTTAGGGTTAGGGTTAGGGTTAGGGATCCCTAGAAAGAAACCTTTTCTCAATGACATTCAGCGCAAGAAGAGGGTCTCGTGGTGCAAGGAGCATGCGAATTGGACCGTTGAGGATTGGGGGAAAGTCATTTTTAGTGACGAGACCCGGATTTCACTGTTCAGCAGCGACGGAATTCGCTACGTACGACGTCGCTCCGGAGAGGCGTTCCTGCCCGAGTGCATGCTTCCCACCATGAAACATCCTGTGTCGGTTATGATATGGGCATGTATGGCGGCCAAAGGGGTTGGAAGAATGCAGGTAATGAAGGGCAACGTCAATGCGAAAATTTACATTGATGAAATTCTGAAGATGAAGGTAAAGCAGTCCGCAGTAGACATCTTCGGTCAGAACATCGACTTCATCTTTCAACAGGACGGTGCACCGTGCCACACAGCTAAAGTTTGTCAAGCATGGTTCAAGGATAACAACGTGAAGCTGCTTTCGTGGCCAGGAAACAGCCCTGATCTGAATCCCATTGAAAACTTGTGGGCTCGTTTGAAGATTCTCGTTTCGCAAAGACGTCCGAGCAATAAGCAGCAACTGATCGAAGCCGTAATCGCGTGCTGGCATCATGTTATAACGACACAGGAACTGGAAAACCTCGTTCAGTCGATGCCAAAACGCATCATGGCTGTTATTGCAGCCAAGGGATATGCTACGAAGTACTAGCGGTGACATTTGATCGACTTTCCGCTATTACACTGTAATATCTCAAAATATCTGTTGCACTTCAATTTGTGGTACTGTTTTGTATGCTAACTATCTTACTTTAGTTCTATAATGAATTTGTGGTACTGTTTTGTATGCTAACTATCTTACTTTAGTTCTATAATGAATTTGTGGTACTGTTTTGTATGCTAACTATCTTACTTTAGTTCTATAATGAATTTGTGGTACTGTTTTGTATGCTAACTATCTTACTTTAGTTCTATAATGAATTTGTGGTACTGTTTTGTATGCTAACTATCTTACTTTAGTTCTATAATGAATTTGTGGTACTGTTTTGTATGCTAACTATCTTACTTTAGTTCTATAATGAATTTGTGGTACTGTTTTGTATGCTAACTATCTTACTTTAGTTCTATAATGAATTTGTGGTACTGTTTTGTATGCTAACTATCTTACTTTAGTTTTATAATGAAGTACAAGCTCAATTTGCTCAGTTAAGATAATTTTACCACAGGAAAAGTCTTATCTTGTAGAAGTTTCCAATGAATTGGCCACAACTGTAAATCAATTTTAATATATATTTGAGGAATATATTTTCGGTGATCGAAACAGAGAAATAATTAATAAATTGGGCACCGGTCCTCCTGCAGTGGGAAGATTCTTGCCGGTCCATATGACACTGAAAGTTAATTCTTGCCGGTCCGTCATACTGAAAAGTTTGGGAAGCACTGGTTTAGCACACTAAAACTTAGATTTGTAATATTATCAGTGCGACCAATCTCCATTTTCTGACATCCCAAGCTCTTGCCAGAAAAATCCCAAGATTGGACAAAAGTATACTAAAAATCCCAAGTTATTGAAAAGTAAAAAGTTGCGCTGAAATATTATGAAATAATGAAACAATCACAATTATTCACAGAAATGCCAAGCTAAGAACTGGCAAAGAAAAAAACCCAGAGAATAACATTGAATTAACAAATTACGATGTTTAGCCTACAAGTAACAGTAATAATAAACGTCTTTCAGACAGACCTACTGAGCGAGTTTTTTCTAATCTGATTCGCTGCTACTGTTCAAAAGTATAGTAAAACTAGTATGTAGACCTTCGAAAAACATCCCAAGATTTCTAAGCAAAATCCCCAGATCCCAAGTCGAACCCGAAAATCCCAAGATCTTGGGAAACATCCCAAGGAGTGGTCACACTGAATATTATGCTCAGTTTAGACACCTTAAAACCCATTGTTTCCGGCCCAATAAATTCCTTTTTCATTCAATTATTATTATTGATTCCAGCTTGAACTCTTTAGGTCGACGTTAGCGGCCGTGTCACCCACAAGATGTCGTTAGCAAGTAATTAATGCCAAGCTGACAGTCATCCCGGATGTTGTGTACAGTTTGGAACTGATATCGTATTTGGCTCGAGACAACTGCGCTCTTACTGTACGAACGTTATGGAGTTTTCTAGACAATAATTACCCATGTTTGGGTAAGGATCCTGAGTGGTCGAGTGGGTTGGTAGCCTGCTCGTCACGCCGACGCCCCGGGTTCGCTTCCCGGTCGGACGGTTTATCAGAGATTAATTTCTCGGATCTTTACTGCGGGTGGCTCGGTCGCAATATAAACGTGGAGTACAATACAATACAATACCACACAACACAATACAACTGGGGCGCGGTGGTTTGGGGTATGTTCGGTGCCTTGCAGCTGGAGGGTTGCGGATTCGAATCCACCTCAAAGTCGCCGCGTAGGGACCCTGGGCAAGTCCTTCACTCGCAATTGCTCATGCGCTTCGGCGTGAAACTCCGATTCAGCGTTTGCGCAGTAGTCGGGAGCGCCTCTGAATGGGAAATCTGGTAGGGGCGCTATAACAAGTGTTCGAATACAATACAATACAATACAATATGTTAACATGGTTGTAATTATTTAGCTATTCCAGGCGGCCTCTTACCGTGTTTAAAACTGTTCCACTTGTCTCTGGTTTTCCGTTTCGTGTTGTGATACCTCTAGTTGTGGCCAATGTGATGTAGGTACCTCAATACCTGCGTGCTTCTGGGGAGCTTGTGCACGTGGAGGCGTATAGAGAACTGTTACCTTTATGCCAATGAGAAGCCTCAAGAGAGGCAAATCATCATCATCATCATCATCATCATCATCATCATCATCATCATCATCATCATCATTGGCATCATCATCATCATCATCATCATCATCATCATCATCATCATCATCATCATCATCATCATCATCGAAGCAATAGAATGGTTTCCCAACATAGAGCTGACGAAGATAGGTTGATGATGCCAATGCCTAAGGTTGCAAACACGGTGATTATTTTTAGCATTCAGGTGTTTAACATCATCTTTTGTGCCAACCAGGACCGTTGATTTTCACTTTACATAATCCAATAACTTCTATAGACCCAATGAAATATTACCCATGTCACAAATATTATAGTAATGATGATGATTACAAGTGAATAACTTCGTCCTGTGACTGCTATGACCGTTGACGTCTTTATAGTAATTAAATGCGCTTTAATTTGAAAATGAAATTTAGAAGTAAATTATATGAGTGAAAAACGTCTCACTAAATATGCCGACAATAGCTAGGCCTACTTGCTGGTCCCTGCTTCCTGCATTGACATCACTCTTTCTGAACTGGACCATATCTCTAAGTGGGCATCCATTGGGAATCTTAAACCTTGCTAAGACCAGAGAAATGGTTGTCAAACGACCGAGGTCCAAACCTATTGCCCTCCCTCCTCTCATCCTTGGCATCGAGCGGGTCCAGGAGATGGTTATTTTGGGTGTCACCATCTCTGATGGGATTGGCTTTGGGGCACACATGGACAAAATGTGCTGCAAAGCCCGAAAATGCATGTTCGGGTATACGTGTTTTGATCGCCCACGGTCAACGTCTCTTTGACGTTGTTATAGGGCTATAGTATACCCTCGCACGGCTACTTTATGCCTGCTCTATTTGGCGGGGATTTGCCACTGTACAGTAGGGGAACGTAAACGCCTTAACGGTATACTCTGAGAAAATTGACCCGTTCAGGCTTCCTCCCAGCCGATTATCATAGTATTGACAAACAAGTAGCCTACTGTTCTAGAGCTTATTCTACTCTGTTCCGTTCAATTCTCTTAAACGTTTGTCACGTCCAGTTTATTCATATAATAAAGTCACATTTTCACAGATCTAGATGCTTTAGGTACTTTATATCGAAATCATCGGTGAAAAATTTGAGGTAAATTAAAGCCCAAAATGTACTCCATTTGGCATCATATGCTCAAAATTGCGTCGGCTTCTGGGGCTCCGCCCCAGACCCCGATGGGGGAGCTTACGACGCTCCCCATACCCCCCTTGTCGTTAGGGGCTTCATGCCTTCGGCAATCGCGGCTTTGCGCCTTCGGCGCTCGCAATTCCACCCCCCACTCAGACATTCTAGTATAGGTCCCCCGACTTCTGGACCGTGGTTGCGCCCCTGCTCCAAACCCCTCCGTTTAAGGGGGGCCGCTTTGCGGCAGGGAAGAGAGAAAAACCAGGGTATGCTTTAGCCCCCATGAACTAAAACCAAACTCCGCCCATGCCTCAATGCCTGCGTGCTTCTGGGGAGCTTGTGCACGTGGAGGCGTATTAAAATTGCTGAAATCATCATCATTAAAATTAAAATTTATGGCGCCATTGAGCAACGTTTTCTTCAGTGCGCGCTGACCTTCGTCTGCAACTACCAATGACGCGGTCGACTGACCCTGTTACGATAATTTTTCGAAGCAATTTATCTAATCCGCTTCTGGTCCAGTGTTTTTCTGGAAACTCTTGTAGATATTGACGGCTGCTGTAATTATTCTTGGATTCCCTCAAACCTGATGATCTTTGTACACCAAAATGCGGTTAGCAGTTGGTTTTTCAATAAAGGATATACTTACTTACTTACTTACTTTACTTTTATCATGTGTAAATCTTCTTTACTAAAAGGCGTTTTTTTCGGAAATTGCTAGTTTCTTGTTTATGTTTCCAATCGTATTATCGTCTGCTTTTTTAGTAGGAAATATAAACCGGAAGTCATTAAAATGAAAAACTAAGTATGTGCATATTTTATTTTGAAAATATTATTAATAGAATATAGTTCAAGTTTTAATATTTTGTTTATAAAAGTTTGGCTTACTTTTTATTGAATCACCGTGTATTGCTATTTCACCTCATAACTACAAATTGAACGAAGAAGAGATATTTATAGTGTAAGATGTGAATTATTTAGAGGTGTCTTAATATAGCATGACAATAATAATAGAATTCAGTATTAAACGACGTCTTGCCACTGGTTAACTAACTATAGTTGCTGTTTAACGACACTGTGTCATACAAAATATAACTATAGCATCGTCCTCCTCCTTCCTGCAGGCTTGGGACTGGCACTAACACAGGTAGGCTGCAGGAAGAATTAACATAGAATAGTGACGAAGTTGACGTCTAATTGTTACGGTGGTTGATGTCTATTTATTTATTGCTGTGAGCGGCGCTATATAAATTAACAAATACAATACAATACAATTTATAGTGCTGGACATACACTATTTAGAGATGTCTTAGTATAGAATAACAATTATAATATAAGCAGTGTTAAATGACGTGTTACGGCTGAGGTAGGTCTCTCCTGAAATTAGGAAGAACTTAGGCCTAATAGCAACAGTTCCAGCAAATAACGTCGCCCTACAAGGAACACTGGCCGTTGACGACTGTCAGATACCTTTGCATTGTTTTGGCATTCCTGCTGTCTTTATGATTTTTACATTTCTGATGGTAAGTTATATAGCGCCTATTGCAACGGAAGAGTTCTTAACAACCAATACCTGTCCGTTCTGCTCAGTCGATTATTTCCGTTCGTTCTTAAGAATGATCTTTGATTATTGACACTGAATTCTGTTATAATTATCATGCTATACTTAGACACCACTAATTTGGATAAATCTAATACTATAAATAACTATTTTTCGTTAAGTCAGAAATGGGCGAGTCCTTTGTATTTGGGTGTTTAATACCACGTGTGCAATAAAGTCCTTGTAGAAACTTAACATGCAGAATGGCTTATTCACTTTTTCTGCCTATCTGTCTGTTGTCTTGGTGCTATGACCTTCTCGATATTGTGGTTACGACTTAGTTGGAGGCGATATAATTCGCTAACTGCAATGACATTGGTTAGAATTTATTTTGCATCGTTTAATGATAGTTCTTTTGTGCCTGCCAGGGTCCATTGAAGTCGACTCTAACATCAAATACTATTATTTAGCGGTTGGTTAGTTGCTGTTTAACGGCACTGTGTCATTACAATGATGATTAACTTCGCCCTCCTTCTTCCCCAGGCTTGGGACTGGCACTGCCGAAGTGCGAATAGTGTCTGGAGATTAAACGAATAATAATGAGGTATTTAGTGCGTCTGAAAAACCTGACTTATGAATCGGAAAATCTAGGCCTATTTGTAATTTATATAAAGTGAGAATACCACCTTTAAAGGTGTCTAATAGTTAACGGCGTCTAATAGTAAAAGGTGTCAAAACATGCCTGAGACTGTACTGTCAAAGTACAAACAGTGGAGGAGTTTAAGCTTGATGTTTGTGAAACGTAAAGTTATAAACACGGTTATTATTATAGTAACAGGTGTACGCGTGTTACGGTCCGGACCGTTGATTTTTATTTTAAATAACTTATACAACGCCTGTGTATATATTGCTCAGCGCATAATTAAGGCCTTACGCTTTAAAATATGTAATAATAAAATGCGCTTTAAGTTGGCCTTTAGTTGACCTTACATAACAAATACAGAAGGTCATTCCGATGCACTAAGTATACCTTTATAATTATTCGTCCATCATCTGGAATTAGATGCACGTCGTAGGCCGATACGCCGCTTCTTTCCGCCACCTGTTCGAGCTGCGACCTTACGCTCTCCGTCTCGTGCACATGACTTTGTTCTTCCGCCAAAAGACTCTAAGAACTTTATACCCAGAGTTTTATACAAGCGTATTCTTAAGCCACCACGTTGATCCAAAACTTAATAATTCTAACATTATTCCCTTTTATTCTTTATAGTAGCTTTTGTGTTATATAGTTGTGAAGTGGTGTCTTCCTGCTTGATCAATAAACGAATATAATATCATCATTATGATTAACTCCAACTATTACTGGCAGAACGAAAAATAGTTATTTTTAGTGTTGGAGACACTCTATTTAAAGGTGTCTAAGTATAACATACTATAAGATGCGATTTAAGTTGCGCTCGTATTCGACAACTTATGAATGACGTTGAGCATTTAGCTCGAAGATTCAGAGACAGGATTACTCATTAGTGTTTTGCGTTGACCTTTACTTTCTTTTAGGCTACATTAGTGGTATGACAGCTTTCGATCAACACTAATGATTATTATTATTACTCCACAGTTTTTGTCGTCTTATGACATCAAAGGCCGTTGACGACAATAATATACAGAAAACACACAATTCAATAATTACAAGAACCTTAGAGCATCCGAACAACACTATTCAAGGTGTCGAAACGGAGCTTTACAATATTATTTCACTAATATTCAAATATAAAGTAGTTCATCTCATTGTCTATGATTTCCATATCCTAACAAAGAGAATTTATGCAAATTAAACAATATTATTATACAGCAATTGTTCCATAAAAGACATTTACGAAGTACTCTTTCAAACATTTCATGTATCTAATACACTATAATTAAAATGTCATTAACCAACAAAGCATACATGCAATATCATTGTTTAAAGTTTAGCTTCAATAGATTCAAATTATAATCATAGAACTCCCACTGCAACACAGTAATGCAGAATTATGCATCATAGTAGCTACTCTTATACAGCAATAAAACCAAACCATATGTAATATTGAAGAAAGAAAAACAAAATTGAATAATACTAATTTGGCAATATAGATATTCATTAACCAATTATTAATATTTATAATTTTCCAACATCACAACTTTATTACAAAATAATGTTATATGAAATAACATATTTAGAAATTAACAATTGAAAAAATGTTATCTATGGGTGCTTCAGTAACCAAAATGTACATACACAACCGAAATTGAAGTATCCACTTACAACTTGTGTATCACAATAACGCATTATTTACTTCAAAATTAAAAATATGTATCAATAAAAGACTAATTAAGTATTTATAATTATAACTAAGAAATAAAACTATTCAATGAAAAAAAAAAAAAAAAAAAAATTAAAAAAACTTATTATCCAATTACAAAATTTTACCTTTATTGATTATCTTAACTAACCTATACACCTCATTCTGAAATAAATTTACCGTCAAAAGGGTTTTAATGGAAATTTCGTGTTTATATAATTGACATTTATTTCTAAGTAGCTCTGAAATATCTTCTTTTACACAGTCAAGCAAGAGGTGATGAATTGTCTCCTTGACCTGACATGTATCACATAAACCGTTAGAATGCCTTTTTATAACGAATAGTCTTTGATTAGTATTGGCCATTCCTAGACGTAATCTAGAAATTTGGACTTCCTTATGCCTATAAGGTTCGAAATATTTTATATCTGTACTAACAATTGGACAAATAGATTTATAAAAATGACCTATATTATCATTACTATATTCTAGTTGCCATTTATTTACTATATAAAGTTTTATCAAAGTAAACATTTCCTGAAGTTCAAGATAATTAGTAGAATTTATATGATCAATAGTTAGACCTTCTTTAGCCAAAGTATTTGCTCTATCATTGCCTGACAGATCAATGTGACTTGGGATCCAAATAAATCTTATTTGATTAGCATTTAGTTTGCTTATATGATATAATAAAACATTTAATAAAGTAGGTCTAGACTGACAGTAAGACCTCTTAATTGATGTAAGAGCACTCAATGAATCAGAGAAAATCGCAAACTTACAATTATTATAACATTCACTGTTTAATATCCATATAACAGTTTCAATAATTGCAGTTAATTCAGCTGCATAAACACTAGAATTATTACACAATCTAAATTTCTTATCTACATTTAAACTCGGTACCGTGAAAGCAGCAGCAACAACATCATCTACTTTTGACCCATCAGTGTATATATGTATAAAAGAATCATATCTAGAAATTAATTCTAAAGCATATTGTTTTAGAATTTCAGGATTATCAGCTTTCTTATTAACACCTTTCTTCAATGTCAAGTCAACTTCTATTTCTTTATTACACCAAGGAGGGACAGAAGGGAAGGAGGGGCCAATAAATGATGTATCAAGTGAAGAGAAGAATTCAGAGGTACGAGTATAGATTGAATGTTCCCTGTTATTATATGTCCTAAAAACATTTGTCCAGTGGTTTTCAATAACTCTAATGATTAAACGAAAAGAGCCTTTTTGTAGCCAAGGGTATGTGCTGTTTAAAGGTGTATAAGTACAGCGTTACAATTACAATCAAATTTCGTGTTAATTGAGCGTCGGGGATGTGGTTGACGTTTATTTATTGTGTATAATATTCACTATTTAGAGATGTTTAAGAATAGCAAAAAATTATAATGAAATTCAGCAGGCCCTATTAAACGACGAAAGCCAAGCGCAGGGCATAGGCTTACTTACAAGCGCTGCGTCGAGTCAGAGGGGTTGTCCAAAGAGGGCAGTCAGAAGGAGGTCTGAGTCTGGTTGCCAGAGGGGGTTATAGGGGCAGAGTAGAAGCTAAGGCGGGTATCGCTTAGGTATACAGGATTGCAAGGTGGAGGATCAGATGAGTCGTGGTATGGATTCTTGAAGAGATCAGACTTCAGTGTGAGTGGAATGTCCGAGGGGTGATAGATGGAAGAGCCTTAGGAAGATGATAGTGGGTGTTTGGCAATGATGGTGAAACCGAACATTTGCAGGGATGGTTTATTCACCTTTAATAATATCATTATCAGCCTCTGTCTTCATCTTGGCGACCTGATCTTCTCGATGTTGTGATTGCGACATAGTTTGGTGCGATGTAAGTCGCTAAATACAATTTTCAATTGTTGGAAATTATTTTTGCATCCGTTAATGATTATTATCGTGCGGCTGTTAGGGTCCATTGAAGTTTAACAGAGAAGATAAAAAAAACGATTACTTATGGTAAACGATTAGTAGGTATTTATAAATCCTGAATAAACGATATAAAGGTGTCTAAGCAAAAACTTAAAGTTTACTACTGTATAATATTTAACGATATCTTGTGGTTGCCATATGGCAGTTATCATCGACGTTATTTAAAGGGGTCGTTTCAACGTTGTGCAACACGGACTTTGTCGGTTATAACTAGCGATTAGATACATTCCAACTGTTTAACGACATCTTATGGGATCAAAGGCCATTTACCGTAACGCTGATAGGAAATTTTATTTACAGTTCTTTAGGAAAGGCAAAATGTGTTGAAGTAGAGCTTAAAGTTTTACAGCCCAGCAAGTTCAATATTTTGAATTGTTCAACGCCAATTTTAATGACAGGTGACGTTCACGATATGTTGAGTTAAAGTCCTTTTTGACGTTGTTTGCACAGATCACAAAGCAATTGGCTATTAGCTGTTTAATCACATTGTGTATAGCAACTTAGATGATTAGCGTCTCCCTCCATTCTTAAGACGGGCACTACCCGGGGGTAGCGCAGTGAGGCAGTTTAAGCGTATTAATAAGACCCGATTTTCCATTTTAATCGATTTCGTTAGGACACAATACTCCGCCAAAGAAATTCATTGCTCCACGAAAATGAAAGTTATATATAGCGTCAGAAGTAGACGAATTAAAGGTGTCGAATTAGGACCTGGTATTATAGTCCTTTTCGCACTATTCAGAATTCAACGACATCTAAATTGTGACATTTATTGTATTGTATTGTATTGTATTTGAACACTTGTTATAGCGCCACTACCAGATTTCCCATTCAGAGGCGCTCCCGACTACTGCGCGGACGCTGAATCGGAGTTTCACGCCGAAGCGCATGAGCAATTGCGAGTGAAGGACTTGCCCAGGGTCCCTACGCGGCGACTTTGAGGTGGATTCGAACCCGCAACCCTCCAGCTGCAAGGCACCGAACATACCCCTAAACCACCGCGCCCCAGTTGTATTGTGATGTGTTGTATTGTGTGTTGTATTGTACTCCACGTTTATAATGCGACCGAGCCACCCGCAGTAAAGATCCGAGAAATTAATCTCTGATAAACCGACCCGACCGGGAAGCGAACCCGAGGCGCCGACGTGACGAGCGGGTTACCAACCCACTCGGCCACTCAGGATCCTTAAAATTTGATTGCACTAAACTTCTAAAGGCCGACGACGTCAATATTAATTTTTTACATTTCTCACTCTTATTAGGCCTACATCCTTACAATCTTGTTGCACTATATATTATTATAATCCGAAATATTGGTTTAAATTCACCAGTTTAACGACAGAGGGTCGTGGAGACCTCTTAGTCCTGCACTTCCGTACAACGTTCCGGTTTGGTTGCGTTTTCTTCGTTGATGCCTTGCGAGTGAGAAATCGGCTCCACAGAAACCTCTGTGTCTTAGTGGACTGATCATCTGGATATTGAACCGATTACGAATTAGTTTTTGATGCGCCATCGAAGGATACCTTGTGCAATTAAAACCGGCGCGGCAGAATGTAATAATTGCAAGAACAATTAGGCCTATTGTCATTAGCTTGTGCATCGCTTAACTAAAGCTTACGAATGGAGATGGTTGGTTGGTTCTTTGCTGTTTAACGATGCTGTGTACGTCATAGCAAAGATTATTAGTGTCGCCATCCTCGTTTATTCGGCCTTGGGACTGGCACCACCACAAGCATGGTAGTGGCGACGTTGGGCTGGATGTAATAATAGTTTAAGTTTAACGACACTGTGTGATAACAAAGATCATTAGCGGCGCCCTCCTCCTTCATACAGGATTGGGACTGGAACTACATAGCACTAAGCAACGGACGTGCAGTGGAGGAATTTTTCCCATTAATCGAAAAGTTACAATTCATATATATAATCGGAAATTACAGATGTTAAAGGTGTGTAAACTTATAAAATAATATTATACGCAACATTAAATTTTCATCGAAATTTTGTGGCGCCCAGGGCCGTTGAAAAAAAATAAAGTATAATGATCGAGGCTTTATAATGATATCTTGTGGCTGTGGTTAACGTTACGTTAGGCCTACTTTACCTCAAATAACGTAAAAAATATGCGATCTTCACAGTTCTGATAATTTAAACCTAATGACAATGGCGTCCTGGAAATCCTGGATTATATTAATTAAAATCTAGCGTTGACCTGTGGGAACAATTGGCGTTTGATAATTTTATAGCTTATTTGTTACGTTCTTTGTAGTATTTCGATTGCCTTTACGATTGCTGTTTTGCTACGAGTAATTTTTCACCAAACAATTTCGCATATTATTGAGACTATTTATTGCCTACGGAAGCAGAGATTTAAAGGTGTGTATATGCAGCGTTCAAAGACATTTGATTGTGGCCGTGGCCATTGACCCACGATATCTTAACTAAAGGTATTTTAAACTTTGTACAGCAAGGTCTATGTAATAAAAAAACGATATAATTGATTTCAACAGGTTAACGACATTTTATGGCATCTAAAGCCATTGATGTTGACGGAATATTTTTAGTTCTTTAGGAAAGTCGCAAGAATCTTTAATGCGTTCAAGCAGAGCCTAAAAAATTTAATAGCTTTCAGAGTTTAATATAATTGTATTTTGACTGTTGTTGGTGTCCAGCATAGCCTAATCCCAAAATTTAGCGTCGCCCAATATCAGACATCATTATCCGCTGCCGATCTTTTTGTAGTTTATTTCATATTTTCTTTTTCTTTGTTGTATTTCGTTGTCAGTGTTTGCGTTTTTAACGATTATCTTGTGACCGTTGACATAGAACCTTATGAACAACTACTATCGTCATTTGTAAATACAAGCTATTTATAGAACTGAATGAACACGATTTAGTGGTGTTTAAGAAGGGCCTAACAATATCAATAGTATTTAGTGTGTCAGCGACATCTTAATTGTGCTTGTGGTTTATGGACGCCTTACAAAACTTTGCACTGAAGTTTTGCCAAAAATCGACCGTTACTAATTATGCCTAGGTATACCTCCTTTCTCCGGGCTTAGGACTGGCTTTACCACAATAATAGTAGCAATGTTATTATTATTATTGTATTGTATTGTATTGTATTGTATTTGAACACTTGTTATAGCGCCCCAACCAGATTTCCCATTCAGAGGCGCTCCCGACTACTGCGCGAACGCTGAATCGGAGGTTTCACGCCGAAGCGCATGAGCAATTATTATTATTATTAAATAAATTTGTAACGCGCGCAAGGTCACACCGAAATGTGAATCTGAGGCGCGGATAGTCAGCCGCCAGATGAAGATGCACTTAGATTTCTAAATCCTTGAAAGCCAAGGAGAAATAGTGAGTTTTGAGCCGCTTTTTGAAGGAAGGAAGTGAAGTTGAGCTACGAAGAGAAAGTGGTAGTCGATTCCATTCCTTTGGAGCAGAGGCGTGGAATGCACGAGAGCCCATAACTGTTCTGCATCGTGGCTCAGCTAGAAGACCTGTACTTGATGATCGCAGGCAACGAGGAGGGATGTAAGGAGTTAGTAGTGCATGAATATAGGTAGGTGTGCTGGTGTTGAGGGCTTTGTATGTCAAACAGGCCAATTTAAATTTTATTCTGAATTCAACAGGAAGCCAATGCAGCTCGTGGAGTAGGACTGAGGAGCATGTTCGTAGTGGGACACGCATCACTACACGAGCTAAGGAGTTTTGGATTCGTTGCAGCCTTTTGAGTTCAAGGTTTGAGACACCCACAAAAAGGGAATTAGCATAATCAAGACGAGAGGATACAAGTGAACAGGCTATAGTTTGAGACATATTCTTAGTTAGAGCCGACCTGATGTGACGTATTGCCCTGATGTGATAGAAACAAGATTTACAAAGGTTTGTTATGTGTGGTCGGAATGTGAGCTTACTGTCCAAGGTTACCCCAAGTGTTTTGACAGTATCTAAAAGAGACACAGCAGTGCCTGCGAGGTCAACACTAGAAAGTGAAGGGAAAGAACGCAGGCGTTGGCCTGAACCGAACAGAATTGCCTCAGATTTGTTTGGGTTTATGGCCAAACCATTGAAACAGAACCATGCATACATAGATGAGAGGCACTCTTCAAGTTTTAGTTTACCAGACTGGTCAGTGTGTGATAGAGCAATATGTAGCTGAGTATCATCCGCGTACTGTTGTAATTGGATTCCAAAGTGCTTAGCTATATGACTGATTGGGGAAGTAAAGACTGTAAATAATAATGGACCGAGGACAGATCCTTGTGGTACTCCAGCAGTACAAAGCGTGGGCTCAGACCGAGCGGTACCGATGCCTACCTGCTGACTACGGTCACCCAGGTAAGAAGCTAGCCAGTTTAAGGCAGTCCCAGAGACACCGAAGCTGTTGGATAGTCTTGAAAGAAGTAGCTGGTGGTCGACATGTTAAATCATATGTTAAGTCATATTAGGCACAATGTTCCACCGTTAAACGATATCTGGGGGCCCGGTGGCGCGTTGGATAACAGCTGGCGTAGAGAGCGAGAGGTACCGAGTTCGAGCCCCGTTAGGGCGGATATGCTTTGTAGGCTGCTATTAGCGCCGTGTATTGCAGGCTGTCTGTTAGTAGTTAACTAGTTAATATTGTTTCAATTGCATAACATGTAAATGTACAGCGCAGTGCGTTTGTCAGGCGCTTAATTAAAAGAAAAGATATTATTATTATTATTATTATTATTATTATTATTATTATTATTATTATTATTATTATTATTATTATTATTATTATTATTATTATTATTATTATTATTATTATTATTATTATTATCTTGACCGCGACCTAATTATAACGACGATCCATTTGTAGAACCTGCGGTAACCGATTGGTTAGAGCGCTGGTCTTAGACACCTTTAAAACGGCGTTAACCAATGCTATATAATCACAAAACACGATAAGCGTTTAATAGCGTTTAATCCTGGGTATAGGTCCTGAATGAGTCTATAATTATTATTATTATGCAAGTAGTGGGCTCAGTATACGATTGGTTAGAGCGCTCGCCTTGTAACGTGGGGAGTGCGGGTTCGACCACCTTCCTCTGAGACGGTTACTGTGTATAGGACCTTGAGCAAGTCCTTCACTCGTAATATAGGTCACTTCCATTGATTTTTGCTTGGTCTTTATATAGTGGCGTTTAATAAAAATGTAATGATAAGATTAGGGCTGCGGATTTTAACGATTAATCAATCGATTAATCGTAAAAATTTAAACTATTTATTTCGGCTTGTTCGATTATTTTTTTTTACTAATTTCAGGACATCGAAGGCTCATTTCCGGAGTAAACAATGTGGCAAACAATGATACTGTGAAACGGTTGAGTGGAAAATTAAACGCTTGAGTAGTAGTAGTTTCAGTTAACGACACTGTGTGATAACAAAGACTATTAGCGTCGCCCTCCTCCTTTATCCAGCCTTGGGATTGGTACTGTCAGAGTACAAACAGTGCCAGAGTGTTAGCGTCGCCCTGAAATCAGGATTATATTAGGCTACAGGATGTGAAATAACGAAATTAAAGGTGTTCAAACGAAAGCACATAATTATTACACATAGTATTAAAGTATTTAACAGCATCTTGTGGCTGCCAACGCCGATTACCTTGATCTCAAACCTAAAGAAAATAAGGTATTTTTAATGACTCATAGGAATAAGGTCATTGTTCAGTTCTACCATCAACTAAGCCGCTCAGCCACCAGTCTAGCTCTGCCTCAGGCTCCTCTGCTTATCGCCCCACAGGTTTCCCACTTCAAACGGAAGCCCAGCATCTGAATAATTCACTCCATGATCCACCCAACTATCCTCTTTCCAAGCTTTCTCCTCCTCAACGAAACCCTCCTCAGCAGACCCTCAGACCCTCCTCTCTCTGGTCGTTATGGCAACCGGACTCGGATCTACCCTTGTCTATCTCTGGACAACCCTTCTGACAAGACGCAGCGCTCGTTGATAAGCTGCATGGTGTCCTGCGTTTAGCTTTACAGTGGCGCTTTAGAAGTTTGAAGTTTACGATGGCGATAATTTAGAAACTAATCGAGACCTGTCTAACACCTTTAGATCTTGTCCTGGAACAGATTTTTTACCACCGTGCACCGCCAACCTCTAATCGAGTTTGTTTTGATTAAGCGCCTGTGAATAAGCTGGTTCCCGCGACTTAGCTTTTTTCGGTGCTGAAGAAATATAAAGATTGTGATTACTTGTAGGCCTAGCCAATCGACAGTAGTAGTTTTCATTGATTACGACATTTTACGGCGGTCTCAGCTATTGATATCAACGTGACACCACTAAAGCCCGTTTCTTCCACAGTTAATTATAGGGCGATTGAAATCGTTGAAAGAGGTGTATTAGGCCACCTGTTAGTAGTTAAGATTTATGTCTTCTGTCATTTTTGTTCTTGTGAATTGCTTCAATTGCATAACATGTAAATGTACAGCGCAGTGCGTTTGTCAGGCGCTTCAATAAAGAAAATATTTATTATTATTATTATTATTAGGCCTATTATTAATTTCCATTGTTCCACGACATTACGGATGCCACAGTTCTCGACATCGACCTTGACTGATGAACGCAGAAAATGAGCAATACGCGATTTTTTTCACTGTTAGGCCTACTTATAGGGCGATTTTCGTACTTAAAAGAGGTGTAGAAGAAAATGCTACTAGTTCATAATTATTCTTTAAAGACATCTTAATTACGATTACCTGACTATATCTTGTGCATCCAATTCAAGGTCTGCTCCCTCATGCGAAGCTGTCTTGCTGGGTCTGCTCCTCACTATCTTAGGGCCTTTTGTACCCCAGTATCTTCTCTGCACAGTCGTTCCTCCCTTAGGTCCTCGGCCCGTGTTTACTTGGTTGTCCCGCGGGTGGGTACTTCTACGGCCCAGTCTAGGACTCTTACTAGGAGTTTCGCTATTGTTGGGCCCAATAGCTGGAACCAGTTACCGCAGTCCCTCAGGACTGACCTTTTTCTATTTCTTTTGACCAGTTCCGCAAGCGCCTGAAAACCTCCCTCTGGTCGAGAGCGCCTCTGTTTTTGAGTGGCGCTATATAAATGTTTGATTACGATTACGATTGCGATTTTGTAGTGGACCGAGTTAATAAAATTATCAAAAAATGTAACTTATATGCCGGTAACGACTACCAATTAAAGGTGTCTAAACCGAGTCTGAATTACTAATTCGTAACTGTTTTACGACATCTTGCGGCTGCCACTGGCAGCAACGTTGACATTACTCTTAGTTAGTTGTGATTCAATGACGCTGTTATAACAAAGACAATTAGCGTCACCCTCCTTCATTCAGACTTTGGACTTGCACCACCCGATGAGGCTGTCTTTCAACATCTCTGGCCAACTTCAGTAAAGCTGACCATTTGCCGCTTTTGCTCAGGCGTTTGGCTCCTTTTTAACGTCTAAAAAAGAGCAGCGACTTCATTTTCTTATACAGCATCGGAATATGACGGTGTGTAGCAGTGATATTTCAGTTAACTGAAATAGAAACTGAAACGAAAATTATGAATTTCCGTTTAACGGAAACTGAAACTAAAACGGAAATTATTTGCAAAACGGAAACTGAATAGAAACGAAAATTAAAAAATTGAAAACTGAATAGAAATAGAAACGATAATTAATTTCCGAACTGAAATTGTTGAGAAGACATAAAAAAATTTTGCGTTCTCAATGGGTTTTAATTGGACTAAATCACTGTCGGTATTTAATCGGAACACTCGGTATTTAGGCCAACCATTTATTCTCGTTGTTCTTCGATATCCGGTAACTTCCGGTCATCCGAAATTATGTCGCCTGTTAGTGTCAGGTTGCTAAATTTTTCTAATAAGAATAAATTTGTCGCGACTATTGGCTGGACTTAAGCGCAAAAACGAGGTGTGGCAGTATTTGTATATGATGTCAAAACGAATGAGTTCGTGTTTGGTGAAAGTTGGATCAGATGTTAGCACTAAGCCATCAGGACTGCAGCTTTTGCGACAGAATTCGACTAATCTGAAGGTAAATTATAATAAAATAGTTGACTAGTCCATCCTAAGACGGGTTAAAAACAATTTATTGGAAATAATCGATTTCACGCTATGCCATTGATTCTTTCAAAATCCCATTGGCAGCATCCATGATGAAAGTGGTAGTGCAGATGCCAGATGATGGAACTGATGATGAACAGTATGATGATGGTAGGGAAAGCCCGAAGCCTAATATCCCACTTCCAGAACTCCCTGAGAAGGTCTTGTGTCGTCTCATGCCTTGTGTGTCTCATATTCTCCAAGATTGTTAAGCAGGCTTATAGAAAGCACTATGCACAAAATTATATTAACGGCCAGAAAGGTTGCTAGCCAGATTAGAAGGTCATCGGTAGCAGTGGAAAAGTGGAATAGAAAGTGTGGTAAAAAAGCTTGTGGCTGACTACACTACTAGATGGAATAGTAGCCTACGTTTGTGATGGCTCAACGATTGTTACTGATTAAAATTGTAGTAAACGTTGTACGTCCATCTTGTTGTCTATCAAAGCAAACATATCTATGTAGAAACTGAAACTGAAATTTTTCAGTAACTGAAATGAAAACGAAAATTATTTCAAAACTGAAATTGTAATAGAAACTTAAATTATTTCAAAACTGAAACTCGAACTTGAATAGAAATTATGAACCCGAAACTGAATAAAAACTGAAACTCTATAGTAATTATTTTCAAAACTGAAATATCACTGGTGTGTAGCCAGTCATCTCCCTCACCTTCTTATTTTCCCGCCGACAGTGTACGGTCAGTGTACTCATTGTAGCTGAGTTGACTTGTGGTGCAGGTGGAGCAGAAATAAAGAACCAAATTTATGCCCTGGCGGGGATTTGAACCCCCGACCTCACGATTGACAGGCCAGCACTCTAGCCTCTATAGAGTCTAGAGTCTAGACTATCACACACCGTTTTATCATATCGCCTCTTTTTCACAAAACAAATGCATTCAGTTGAACATCTTTATTAATTGTGGTAGTAATAGTATAGTAGTTTCAGTTTAACGAAACTGTGTGATAACAAAGATCATTAGCGTCGCCCTCTTCCTTCGTCCAGGCTTGGGACTGGCACTGACTGAGTACGATCAGTGGCGAAGTTTTCTTTATTAATGAAACTCGACGACCAGAGTAAGACTTTACATTACCTGTGGCGTTTTAAAACATTATATTTAATATGAGGCAAACAAAATTGAAGCGGGGCGACACCTGTGGGTAGGGAAGCAAACGGATATACAATTACGCGTTTCCACTCCTCTAGTTTTGGATAGCCCAGAATCAAAAGGAAAGAATTCACGGTCTGACATAATGAAACAGAGATAAATAGACCACCAACTGCAAAAACCGTTGACGCTGGTGTGACACAGTTTGTTTAGGGTTAGGCCAGGGGCGTCCATCCTATGGGGGGAATGAAGCAGAAATCTTCATTGGCTTTTCAGGGGGGAAATAATTTTTTTACATTAAATATCTGCTCAAAGATTTATTATTTTTGAAACAAAGAAATGCATTTTTCAAATGAAAAACACATCGATTAATTTCTTAAATGAAAAAACTGAGCAGTACTGTCTCGCCGCTCTGGCAGTATGCCTCTGTCTGTGTACAAGCCTTCATATTTTATAATGCATAATGTTGCTGATTAGTGAACAAAAAGTTAAAGAATTCAATTAAGAATTCACTGAATAATTCAATAATAAAATCGTGATTCAAATTTGATAATCGAAATTGTCTCTTTTGTGGACAGTCGACCAATCGTCTTGAGCGGTCATCGTGGGGGGGGAACAATCTGATGACATGAGGGGAATGCTTCATAGGCGTAAGGGGGGATGGACGCCCCTGGGTTAGGCTACAGTAACTCTTTAGTGAAGCAAGAGTTAGATGCCCTGAATCAGTGCTTAAATATTTTGCTGGCCCAACAAGTTCAATATATTGCATTGTTAAACTCCATTTCATGACCTTACCTTAAGTAGGCCTAAAAGATGACTAGGCCTGTAGAGTCGCCCTTCTCATTTGTCGAGGCTTTGGACTGGCACTACCAGAGTTGGATAGCGGCGAAGCTAAATCGTATTAAGCTCAACTTTCCACTTTCAAACGATTTCTGGACGACTATCCTTTCTTAACGTCGCTCCATTTCTAGAACCCGGTTGTCGATTTGTTCGAGCGCTCGTCTTAGACACCTTTAAAACGGCGTTAACCAATGCTATATATAAGCACAAAACACGATAAGCGTTAAATTATATACGTAGAGGGTCCTTGGCATAGGTATTGAATGAGTTTATAATCATTATGCAAGTAGTGGGCTCAGCTAGTATACACGATTGGTTCGAGCGCTCGTCTTGCAACGCGGAGAGTAGGCCACGTACAGGTTTGATCCTTCTCCCCTGAGACTGTTACTGTGTATGGATCTTCAACAAGTCCTTCACTCACAATTGCTAAGAGTCAACGATTGATATTTGGTTATTAGATCAATATTTTCAGGACCCGCTTAGACACCTTAGAATCATATGTGTTTCCGAAACTATAAGTTTGTAATTTTCCTTCGAACTTCGTTCTACTTGTCTTCAGATGAGATAACGTTGACGTAATTATTGACTCTTGCAGCCGCAAGATGTCGTTAAACCCTTTAATGCTACGAATTGTATTGTGGGACGTGATAACCGATTGGTTAGAGTGCTTGTCTTGTAACGCGGTGAGTACGGGTTCGAACCTCCTCCCCTGAGACGGTTACCGTGTATATATAATTATGGACCTTGAGCACGTAGGCCTACTTGACTGTAGGCCTACTTCACTCATAATAGCACATTGCCATTGATTGATGCTCGGTCATTATAGATAGTGGGCGCTGAACAAGGGTTGATGTCGATTTAACTGGAAAGAATAAAGTCACTTTTAATTACTCGTATGAAAGCAGCAGAACAAGGATATATAATTAAGTTGTGTCCTGCGATTGAAGGAAAATAGTAGTAGGCTAGTTTCAGTTTAATGGCACAAAGGTGTCTAAAGTAAGCATTATAATTATTTAATTCTTTTCATTACGGTGATGAACGACACCTTGACTTACAACCTACACTAGCACACTAAATTTGTACTAATCAGTGATGTGGTCTCGAGACCGCGGCCTTGGTCTCGAGACCGTCTCGAGACCGAAAAAATGCGGTCTTGGTCTTGGTCTCGGTCTCGAATATGCCGGTCTTGGTCTCGGTCTTGGTCTTTAAAGGTGTGGTCTTGGTCTTGGTCTTAAAGGTGTGGTCTCGGTCTTGGGCGTCTGGTCTCGGTCATTCGCCATTGGTCTTGGTCTTGCGCCTTTGGTTTGGCCTTTGGTGGGAACTAAGTGGATTATTTGTTAAATGTTGTCGATATTTTCGGTTTTTCAGGGACTTCTGAGATAGCTTCGAATTCATGCGACGATCCGCCTATACGTCGGCCGAGAATCAGGTTGTTCTAACTGAAAGAATGTTGTTTTCGAGAAAACGGCAGAAGTATCTTTGTACAGCAAAATGATACATTCAAGTAGCGAGTAAGCTATCAATAAATAGCTCTGGAGAATCAGCATTTTTCAGCAACAATGTTGCCTATGTTATTTTTGTTGTTTATTTAAATTTTTTTTCAATTTTGGAGTTATACAGGCCTATAGTTTGAGATAGAACAACATAGCGCTCAATGCCTGGCTAAATATAGGGTCGGCCGCGCGTTTCACGTGGACATAGAACAAGCTAGTCCGTAAACATACTGTCAAAATGGACATAGAACACTATAATTCTGGGTGTTTTGGTACTTCCGAAATGTCTATGAATGTTCTAACTTCATGTGGGGATAGAGCAAGCTGCGCCAAATTCAACGGTATCAAAATGTCCCAAAACATAAAAAGTGGAGTTAGAACAACCTGATTCTCGGCCGACGTATATAGGACAAAGCGAGAGAGGACCACGTTGTTCTCTTCTTATCAGAAGCGATAAGAAAACGTTGAGGCACAGTTAACCATGACATCTGGTGCTTTAGTGACTAGTAAAGCTTACACTGATGCAGTTTCTCGAGGTAAACGATGCAGATCAGGTATTTGGTGGGGAATTTTTCTCTACTGGGAAAGTTTTTTGTATTCCTCAACACCTGCCCCTACTGAGAGTGTCTTTAACGATATTGTGCTCTTCATGAGACCTCGAAGACTTGGGGACAGAAAACATAACTATATAAATATAATAAGCATCTGATCTGAATTATGGGAATATGTTATAACACTACAACTGAGAATTGCGTTTATGGTCTTGAGGCTTACATCTTGGTCCTGGATGATGCAGTCTTGGTCTCGGTCTTGGACCACGCGGTCTTGGTCTCGGTCTTGGTCTTGAACCACGCGGTCTTGGTCTCGGACCCCGCGGTCTTGGTCTCGGTCTTGGAATTTTGGTCTTGTGCACAACACTGGTACTAATTACCAACATGGTTACACTTGCAATTTAGCCTAACGATTCTGTTGGATACAATAGAATCAACAGATTCAGAGAAACTTACCTTGAATGATAATGCGAAGCTTAATATACTATATAAAATAACCGCTCTAAAGGTGTCTAATGTGACAAGAAATAATTCTTGGCATTCTGTTCAATTTAACATTTGTGCAGGTCTATTAAGCGATGTTTTTCGCGAAGTAAGCCATTTATAGCGGCGACAAGTCTAATTTAAAGGTGTCTTAGGATAGCCACTCAAGTTCTCTAACATTGAAGTGTTTAACGATATCTTGCGGCTGCCAAGGCCGTTATCGTCGAGCTTACGTTGCAATTTTCCCTTCTACCTTCAGGGTTCACGGAATATCCGGTTGGGGTTCGCGTAGTCAAACCCGTCGCTCTTTCCCTTTTACGCTGCTCTACCGTTGCCCTGTCCCCGTTCCACATTTATATAGCGCACGTAGAAGTTCCGTTTAGCAGTGTAATAAGCCTAGACTGTTCGCTCATGATGGCTTGCACAAACCTACACTATGTAAAGGAGATGTGATAAAGTTGGATTTTTGTTGTAAAAGCCTAACACTTCGCAAAGTTCCACGTTTCCAATGTTCAAAAATGCATAGTGATTCTCCTTAGAGATTTTATTTTAGTTATAGTTAATGGTTTCTTATTTTAGTTAGTAGTAGTAGTTTCAGTTTAACGACACTGTGTGATAACAAAGATCATTAGTCGCCCTCCTCCTTTATCCAGGCGTGGTTGCAAGTAATTATACACCTCTTTTAAGTGTTACATTCGTCTTATAAGTAAAAGCAGCCGACCATTTGACATTGTTTATTAAACAATTAACATTGTGTTTTGACTTGTGACGTTTGATTTGTTTCATTCTTTCTTCGGGCGTAATAAAGTACTCATAATGCCGCCATAATATCACAAACAAAATTTCAAGTGGGGCGACGTCTGTGGATGAGTGTGAAATGGATATACAATTATTTTCACGAGTATCTACTCTAAAAATTAGAATCCTTCGATCTACACTGCTAGCAACTAATCAAAGACCAATAATCGCCTCCTGGTTAATGAAGAAATGCATTTGGTTTATCATCTTTATTAAGGAAAATCGACAATTATATTTGCAGAGTCAGACATTGCCTGTGGCGTTTCAAAACATCATATTTAATATCAGACATAAAAATTGAAGCAGGGGCGACATCTCTGGGTAGAGATGCAACCGGATATACAATTATGAGTTTCCATTCTTCTAGTTTACACAGAAATATTGCACTGGTCAAAAACACAAGAAGAATGGATAGTCCAGAATCTAACAGGAAAGAACTCCCAGTCTGACATGAACTAGGAAATGATCAGGTAAAATAGACCACAGTTGGCCATAAGTAAACCACAATTAGCCACAAGCAAACTACAGCTAGCCATAAATATACCAAAATTAGTCACAGAAAAACCACAATTAGCCATAGGTAAATCACAATTAGCCATAAATAATTTATATCAAAAAGTAGCACAAATCAACCATATTTATCGCCATAAATAAACCACAATTAGCCACAAATTACAATTAGCCATACACAATTTACTATATATATGTGTGTATATATGTATGTATGTATATATACATATAAATATATATATATATATAAACCACAATAATTAGGCATAAACAAACATCAGCAAGAGAACAGAAACTGCAACTAACCAGCCACAAACCACCATCGATTAACAAATCATGATTAGCATCATATGAAATAACTGAATACACAACTGGCCAGGATTAGCCAACAACAAACCCAATAACAAACCATGGCTAACCCTGGTGTGGCATTACATATATTTCCTCAATAAATAAACTCCTCCAGTCTACTCTTAACGATTTCTCTAGTTTAGTTATCATAATGCCAAAGACATCAGTCGCTCGACAAGAAATCACAATGAAGACGCATTACCCATCGAAGAAGACGCCAAGTCAAAATCCGATGGATCAGTGAAACTAGAAGCGAGGCTATGGTAAGTATCAGCAAGTTGAAAGAGATAGGTTTTGGTTTAGACCTGAATGACATCGTTTCTTAATTCAAACAAGTACGCAGGAAGATTACATGATATAGTAGTAACAGATGACAACAAGTTTAACAGAACCCAAATTTAACTGTATGGCAGCCTGCAAGACGCCATCTGTCCTAATGCTTAGGCCTTAGGGAGTTGAATTTGCTGAGTCAACCTTATGGGGCTAGTGAACCTGTGTCCTTCTGATTTTCGTTATCATTCAACCCTTGAACAACCTGAATAACATCAAAGAATTGAACTGAACTGAACAATGAAATCCATAGTTGTGGACCAGCTACCAATAAAGCCCCAAAAGAGCCTAACACTGTTCGGGTGCCAGCAAACATTGATCGAGTGCAATACCTATACCAAATTGCAGTGAATTGTTCAAGTGTAGAATCGTTAGACAACAACTGTATTAAATAAGAATAAAAAGCAATAAAAAAAATTACATCAAGTCACGATTCAATAAAAACACTAGATGGTTTAACCAATTGGTGATACCATGAAACGAATATATATATATATATATATATATATATATGAATTGTCACATTATAGATGACCAACTCACAATACCATAATTATGCATTTGTTAATTTATTAAGCACCACTGTTTAATGACCAAGCATCAATCGATGGCGCTGAGCAATTGTGAGTGAAGGACTTCCTCAAGGTCCCTACACAGTAACCGTCTCAGGGAAGGAGGATCGAACCCATACTCTCCACGTTACAAGGCGCGTGCTATAACCATTCGTTTACAAAAAGTTCATAGTATTAAACGCCTATCGGGTCTCATCCTTATATAGCATCAGCTGACAACGTTTTAAAGGTGTCTAAGGCGAGCGCTCTAACCAAGCGTCTACCAAAGTATCGACGCAGTTACTATATCTGCTTATTTTACGGTTATCCCTATACCAATGGTTGCATTAAAGGTGACTTACTCAATTTAATATCTGTATGACAATAATAACAGAGTAAATATTCCAGACCATTTGCAAAAGCTTACACAAATATGCTAAAGCAATTCTAGGCAAACAACAAACAGTAATTTCCAATGGAAAATTAAATTTCCAATGGAAATAAGTTAATTTTCTATGGAAATATTTTAATTGCAAATGGAAATAATTTAATTTCAAAGCTGAAAATCACAGGTTAGGACTAGAATGCTTACAAAACAAATTTACAAAAAACTCAACATTTAAACAATGTCAAAAACTGTGCGCAGAAAAACAAAGACAATATCATCCAATGACTCCAAAATCTACCACCACAAGGTTGGAGGGCCAAGCCGACACGAGGTGACATGATGACTTACACCCAACTACCAACCCTGATTGGTCTTGCTAACAAAACTACTCATAAAACTCAGGGGCTTCGACTAGTTATACAGTTTTAAAGTCTCATATGACTGTCAATGACTTTTCATGAACAAACAGTACTTATCATTTTCTTCAGTCCTAGCCGAGCCATACAAATCGTCTCATTATGGTATGTAGTTGCATCTTCCAAAGCTACCCATTTATCCAAAGAGAAGACACTGAAGAAAGAATGGGAACTTTAAATCAGGCTTTACATATGGAGACAACTTTAAATATTCCAGGCAAGTCTATCGAGACCGCAAACTCATGCACATTCATTTAGCGTAGCAATCACGCTGAAAAACCCAGTAGTAACTCTCGTACATACATAAGCAAGTATCTATATCTGGGTATGTATGTATGCATGGATTTGTATGAACATGTATATGTAAGCATCAATATGCGTGCATGTATGTATGCATGGATTTGTATGAACATGTATATGTAAGCATCAATATGCGTGCATGTATGTATGCATGGATTTGTATGAACATGTATATGTAAGCATCAATATGCATGCATGTATGTATGCATGGATTTGTATGAACATGTATATGTAAGCATCAATATGCGTGCATGTATGTATGCATGGATTTGTATGTACATATGTATATCGCTACAATTAAAATATTTGAATGAACTTCACAAAAACTCTTGAACATACATACAATGTAAAGCAGAACTCAAACTGCGGATTCACGATTCACGACATAATGATACATATCGTAATTAAAATAATTACAGTAATTCAGTGTTTAACATGTTGATATCGAACGCACGTCACTACTCAAAGAAAGTCAACTAAGAAATGCACAATTCAGACTTTTGCAATGAAAACAGTCCGCATAAAGTACGCACAAAAGATGCTAGGTCACATTCTGCTACAAACGATCTCTTCAGTATGCTGACCTGGTTAGCTACATACAGTAAAGCATAAGTCAAGGCGCCTCTGCATGTAAGGATGCATGGTTCACACAGTCCATATAAATGGCCCCTTAAATAGTGTGGCACCCATTCAAACAGACAGCGGTGGTTACGGATCTCATCTCATCAGTTCATTAAAAAATGAGCAGGGTCGAGGCCTTGTGGTCGCTCTAGCACGGTCCGTGCACGGGGGACCGTAACTGGTGTGGCACCCATTCAAACAGGCAGCGGTGGTGAAGGATCTCACCCGATTAATTCATTGCAAAAATGAAAAGGGTTGAGGCTAAACAGTTGCAATAGAAAAACCTGCACATTTACATTTGACATTTAAAGTCGCAAGCACATACACAAAACGTTGAAAAATGGTAATTTTCCACAAAGGTCTTGTTCGCAAAGATGTTCGACGGCTAAAATCAATTTATCATAATTATTCTGTATTTAATTAGTGCCACTATTTAACGAGCGAGCAATTGCAAGTGAAGGACTTGCTCAAGGTCCCTACACAGTAACCATCTCGAGGAGGAGGCTTGAACTCGTACTGTCCGAGTAACAAGGCGAGCACTCTAACCAATCGGCTTCCATGTCCCACTGATTTGGGCTGCAGTTTCTTTACCTACATCGATGGGAAGATTAAAACATCCAGTCTTTGTCGTAGCAGTAAATACGAATTTCTTGCGAGAGAAAAGGAGACGAAACAATCAGGAAACTGTTATGACAAAGGAAATGACTTTCGCTGCCAAGTCAGTGCAGAAATGGTACATCTTGATTCAGATTCCATCTATTTACATCGTTTCGCGTCGACATAAGCTCCGACTTTACCATCATCTACAGTTGTTGTCCACCAAGATACAAACTTCCAGCTGGGAAAGAAGAGAGTTAAGAAAGACTTCAAACTAGGGATGCAGTAGTTAATGATTAATTAATCAATTAATCATACATTAATTTTAACATCTAATTTTAACGATTAATTGAAACCTGCTTGTTATATTCGATGAGGTGCACCAATATTATAGCCTTCTGCTCGAAGGAAGACATTTGAAGTAAAAATTGTAAACAAGACTACTAATATGAACAAATAACTACCAAGCAACTACTAACTAGCAATAAATATTACTAATACTGGTCGTTAAAAGATAAACAATGAATAACGTTCATTTTTTATTTGTCATAATTTACTGTGGAATACATTTAATGAAAATTAACTATTAATTAATAGTCAATTCTTAAATATTTAACTAATTTTAAAAATTTAACCTTCAAACACAAAAAGAAATGTTGGATATACAGAACTAGTAGAATAATTGTAACTTTAATGGCAAACAATACAATACTGCAGAAATCTCGAAACAAATTCCTGACATATTTTGCAGCAAATTAAAGTAAAAAATATATAGTAAACCTCTAAAACATACAGATAAAACAGGAAAGAATAAAATAGAGTGAAAACAGATTTAAAGGAGATTTCTCATAAGGATACAACTCGGAGGCCACGTTCAACCGGGTCGATGAGAAGAAGCCCCCTTGGGATGTATACACTGTCGTTTTGCTCCTGAATGTAACGGCCGATCTTCTTCAAAATCTACAGCCAAAACAATAGCATTATTATAAATATTACAACTATTTTTAGATTTTTTATTACTGTAGGAGACGCAAAATTGTCTGGAGATGATTATTTTTTGTATCATTATCATTTATTCCATAATTACTATCATTATTCATATTATTCAAATTGGTAATTTGTTGCCGGCCACTGATTATAACTGGTATTTGCTATGGCAACAACCATCCAGGCAAATACTGGCAATAACCAGTTTTTGCCAATGTCCTGGCAAAAATAGGCTTTTGCCAGCATTAACCCAACACTAATATTATTTATATTATTATTTTGCACTTTATAATTTATTAAGCACCACTGAATGAAAAAGCATCAATCGATGACGCTGAGCAATTGTGAGTGAAGGACTTGCTCAAGGTCCCTACACAGTAACCGTCTCAGAGGAGAAGGATCGAACCCATACTCTCCAAGTTACAAGGTGAGCGCTCTAACCAATCATCTACAGTGTCCCACATATCAAATAAGACTACATAAGATATTGCATTGAATTAGATAAGCGTAGATAAGATAATGGATTACATTAGACTGATGTGGTGTACATGTAGCAGTGTCTGAGGCTCTTCCCACGCACTCCGGTCCCTCAATCCATAGTAAGATTTTAATTGGGGTCCCACCCTCATCCCTTCATTGCTTGAAGACTTTCTTATTTCCTTGGGGCAATCATGCTGATAGTGCCTCTGCCTCTGACTAGCTAGTACTGTAAGAGGCGCTTATAAATTCTCATATACAATGCGATAGACAATGGTTTAGATTTGATCAGATAAGAGCAAATCAGACAATAGATTAGATTAGATTAGATTAAGCGGACGTACTTTCTCGTAGTGCGTGTCCATGCAGAGGAAAACGACGTAAGCGGTGAGACAGGCCAAACAGTTCTCACAGCAGATCCTTGTGCTGAACGTCTCTGCTTCCGTGTAGAACGCGTTCAGCTCATGAACGGTTGCTTCGAAAATGTGCCTCTCAATCTAAAACAGAAAATACATTTTAAACTAACTAAGCTGTCGTTTTAAGGGGTGCTTGATAGTGTAGTGATTAGCGGGCTGGACTGTCAATCGAGAGGTCGTGGGTTTAAATCCCCACCAGGGCAGAAATTTGGGTCGAGATTTCTGCTCCATCTGCACCCCTAGCCAACTCAGCTATAATAATTACACTGACCGTACACTGTCGGTGGGAAGATGAGATGGCGAGGGAAAGGACTGGCCACCCACCCTCAGTCATACACCAAGGCTAAGAAAATGAAGTCGCTACCACTTCATACACATGGCTGCCTCAGGGATAGTGTAACGGACTGCTCTTCTTCTAAGCGGTCTTTTTACTTCTAGAAAAAAGCAGTCCCTTAAGCTAACCACAAGCGGTAGAGAATGAAGTGCAAACAACTTTGTTCTAAGCATTTGATAGTAAGTACATTTTTAACTGTGCGCATGACTATGCAATTACACTTTAAACAAATTTTTTAATTATTATTATTTTTAGAATTTTAAATTTTTTTAAATTTTATTTATTTAATTATACGTGTGCATTTTAAAGCAAGATCAGTCTCACTTTGCCTTCCAGTTCCTGAGGAAATTTCGTCTGAAATTTGACGGCTGTACCATCACTGTAGTCGCGCTGAACAAATATTTTGGTGCAGTGAGCTGGTGGAAGTCGAGCCATGTCATCGGTAGGCTGTGAAAACCAACAACTCACAACAGTAAACAACATTTTAAACAAACAGCTTCAACGGATAAATAGATCTTAACTCTTTAACTATAGATGCATTTCATTAACAATGTTATAGAGGTAATGAAAAACGTAACCTGGCACAACACAGGGCAAGGTTATAGAATCGAGGACTGAAGGATATAGTGCGTAAGTTTACTGGCGTCATGAGAGTGGTCAGGTTAGGCGTCGTGAGGGGTCGGTTAGGGTGTCGTCATAAGAACTGGTTCCGTTAGGCATCCACGCAGCATGCCCTCAGATACTATATAATACTTCAGCCCACGATACTATAACTTTGCCCAACACAGAACGCCGAGTAATAATTTCATACACTTAGCTCGAATCGAGCATCATTCTTTTCCTCCTACATCGAATTTTGACCCTGTTGCGCTAACTTGACTACCGAGATGACTTAAAAATTAAAATAGCATGTTTTATTTCGATTGTTTAACTACTCGACGCGTGCAGCAGGTCAAAATGAAGGAAAAACTGTCCAAACAAGACCAGAGATCCAGTACCACTTACTTACTTACATCAACGCCTTTTCCGAAATCCGCTGCATTGTGGACATCTAACAGCTTCAACTTCTATTCTAATCAAATTGCTCTTTCGATTGCTGCAATTTTCTGCATAATTCAAGCAATAAATTGAAAACGGACAAAAATCAGGAGAAAAATCAGGAAAGAAAGAAAACATAATAAATATTCACTCACTTGACTATCGGCCATTACACATTATCACAGATGACATATCGCTTGCAAGATTCAACCCCAAAACCGTAGTTTTGCGTAAAAATATAGCTTTGTTGTTATCTTAATAATAGGCCTAATAATAATAATAATAATAATAATAATTATTATTATTATTATTAAACTGTCATTTATAATGCGCCTAAACCAAAGATGTTAGAGCAATCTTTGCCTAAACTACTGACGTCACAAGTAGATTAGCGTTTTATATAATATTCAATAGCTTAAATAAACAGAACAATAATCTGTAAAAAAGCTTCAATTAAACTAAAACTCTAGTCATCATCATAATAATTTATTCGTTTATTGTGTTAACAACAGACATAACGCAGTAGGTGTAGTCTACACACCAAAAAATACATCTAGATATCATAGTAGGCCCAAAGAGGCCTATGAAGTAATATCGCTTAGTAAGAGTTCAGGAATAACATACGAGATAGGTCTATAAAATTTCGTGAGTCCATGTCAGGAAGGTTAAAGTTAATGATGTGGTCTGACCCTAAGAAAATAGTAATTAATTTGTTTATGTCAGCCCATTTAAGTAAAATCTCGCAGTTAGACAAAGTATTAACGTTCCTAACAAAAACTTGCCCAGAATTCAGTCTGTCGCACGCGTGAAATTGCGCCATAAAATGTGAACTAGATATGTTTTTACTAGCGCATTTCGTATTCGTACACGTAGCCTAATCGTAAACTCCAAACGCCTTATGCGCTACTCGAAAGGATCAGATGAGTCAGTTCTTGAACAGGTGAATTACTTTTGAGTGGAAAGTCCGCATGAGATTTATTATAGTATAGGCCTATATGCTTGGATTAGTTAGTCAATGGCCAGTCGTATACCCAAGCCCACGATCAGCTGGCAGCAGTAGCGTAGTCAGAGGGAGACCATTTTGGCCAAATGTGGGGCCTTTTCGCAGGTCAAACTAAGAGTGGCGTACAGATCTGTTTTCGCGCCAGAAAATTTTCTGATTGGTCTACGTTTAACTGTGCTTCGCCAAGTAGGCCTAATGCTGTTCTGTCTGTGTTGACGTAGGCCTATATGTAACTGTGGAGGGAGCGAAGGACAGACGTACAGCGCTATTAGTATTACCAGTGGCGTAACCAGGTCTTCCATAAAATTACGCAATTTTGAAGAACTCTGAGGGGAGGGGTCTGGGGAGGGGGCTGTGCCCTCTCCCAGGGTAAGAAAAATTTTCATTTAGGGGTTTGTAATGGTGCATTTTGGAGACCAACTTTCGATTCAAAGTAATAAAATTTTACATAAGTTCTTTGGAAAATTATAATTATAATTTCATAATTTGATTTTTAAAATGGGTTCAGCTGCAAAGTCCTAGCAACCAACGTAGACTAGAAACAGATAGACTCATCAAAGCAATTAACTAAAGCATAAGAAAATAAATTTATTTGTTGGTTTGTAATGGTCCATTTTGGAGACAATCTTTTTGGTTAAAAGTAATAACAATTTACATCAGCTCTTTGGCAAATTATGATTCATTAATTCATTCATTACAGAGATTTACATAGCGCCCCTTCAAGATTATCTACTTAGGAGCGCACCCGACCCAACTCCGAAGTCCGAACAGTCTTGAAGTTAGAATAGAACGTGATCTGAAGGGCTCATTAGTCGTAGTGCCAAAGGAAGCCCATTCCAGATTGCAGGCCAGCAACAGAAAAAGCACGGCGCTGCAGAATAGAAGTCCGCGACCGGGAGACAAGAACCTCAGCCTGCCTAGAAGAGCGAGGAGAACCACGGTGCTGGATGCTGAGGGTGGTGCTCCTGTAGATAAACAGAGACCACATCAGCGCCAGACCAAGGAAGAGATCCGGTAAACGATCCACTGTGGGAAAGGAAGCCAATGCAAGACATCCCGCATATAGTCAGTAACATCATGGCGGAATCTTGGGATGCATGCCAATATAGCGTGCCGCCGAGCGTAAGACCCGAACCAAGCACCCAACCCGAGTTGCCGGAAAACCCACGCAGAGGGCGCTGCAATAATCAAGACGGAAAACAACAAAGAAGTGGATAAGCATTAAGGCAGCATTCAAGGTTAAGGAACGGAAGACCTCTCTAAGCTGACGCAGCTGGTATACTCAATCGCGGCATAGCAGGCTGATATGCCGCGTGAACGTTAGTTCTTGGTCTAATGTGACACCAAGGTCCCGGACAAAGGATGAGAAAGCAATGGCGTACGGGCTGAAATGCCGCCCTGCATGGGCGACGGCCCAAAATGCTGCCCTGGGCCACTTAATTTTGGATACGTTATTTTCTCTAAGAGATTGCAGTTTTCATGACGATCGTCGATCTTATTACATACGCCTACAATTTTATTTTATGAAGTTGATAGCCTGCCTGGATTTATCAATTAATTAATTTCTTTCCCACTGTGAGAAAGTAATCTGCGGGAACTCCTGGGCAAGGGCCTCCAAATAAATTTTGGCGAGCTGCTGGCGCGTGCCAAGCCAAATGAACTGGGTCTTAGATGAGTTTATAGCCGCAGGCGATTGGAGGACATCCAGGCCTCGAGGCCTCCATTGCCCGGTTCATGGCCCGGGCTTCGGTAATGGCTGCTGACGCAGGACAGTGCAAAAACGCCTGCAGGTTACCCGCATAAGATTGGTTCAGCACAGAGCAAGGCTCAGCAAGAGGCCAGGACGCCCAGGAGAGGACCAGTATCAGCAGAATAAATAATATAATTAGAGAAGAGGGCCCAGCACAGATTCCTGGGGCAGGCCAAACGGGACAGGAACACATGGAGTCCTAGTAGACACGTAGACCGCAGAGAAGGAACGGTGATGGAGGTAGGAAACAATCCAGTCAAGAAAGTTACCAGAAAGGCCAAACGAGGTAGATAGGCGCCTAAGAATGATATCGTGATCGACGGTGTCAAACGCCGTGCTGACAGCAAATAATGCTAAGAGGATGACCTGTGACCTATCAATAGCCCCATAGATATCAGAGAGGAGGCGAACTAACAGGGTCTCCGTGGAGTGGCCCTTACGAAAACCAGATTGAAAAGTCGGCAGCAAATTGTCCTTATCAAGATACCTTATAACCTTATAACATATACAGAAACAAACTTCATAAAGCTGCTGCTTTACGAGTGTCGCAATAGTTTCGCCAGTGGTGTCAAGCGTTGGGAAAACTTGGGATGACAGTTAGGCCCAAAAAATTGTTCTTTTGCCACATGCTGAGAACCGGGTTGTTCACTCTTATATATCGTTTAAGCTGACCGATATCTGTTCTGTACTCGCATCAAACAATAAAGTGTACATGTAGGCGTACAACCTATAGCCGCACGACATTCTGCCACAATAATGTCTAGAACTCACAGGCCACACAGGTGGATCAGCTGATTTTTGAATCAACGGACTTGTGTACTAGGTTTTGCGTGGACCAGATGACATTAGCTTACGATGATTTAATCTAGTGTCGGTCTGTGATCGAAATTTCAGAAGTGCCACGAAATTTGCAGAGTCTTCACTATGTCGGCGAAGGGAAATGTTTTACTGACTGAACAGTAATAAAGTCTGCACATTAGAAATTCAACGAATAATAGTAATCTAGAATGTCAAAAGTAATCTAAACGGTTAAAAAAATTGAGAGCTGCTAAAATCTTTACGCATTTGCGTAATTGCGTAATGCTAGTTACGCGCCTGAGTATTACTAATTTACTGTACATATTGCTTTTGCCACCTTTTGGGTGTTCCACTGTATCTATTTCATATACGAAGATAAATACGTATAATCAAAAATGAATGTAATTAGGCCTAATTGAAATTATTTATTTAGGTAGGTGGGGCCTTTTTATGTGCTCGCTCCCCCTGGTGTTAAAACCTGGCTACGCCATTGGCTGGCAGGTGACTGATCAGAGAGGGACTCAGATTTATGGCCCACGCTCACGACCGGCAGACTTGGAGGTATAGTGACACAGATGGGAGGCGTGCCTTCTGAATGACGACATTAGAAGTGCATAATTTTTGCAATTTAAAATAATTTTTTATAAATTAATTATTGTTACAGTGTTTGCCGCCATGGAAGCCATCAAGTGCGTCGCTGTCGGAGACGGGTAAGTTATATTATTGACTGGATAGCAATTGCGGCAACTTTAACGGAACGCGAAGATTCCGATAGGCCTAGCCAAGGACATTAATTACTAGGCCCTATTTATAGAAGAGCACACTATGTTAATTTTTGTCATAATTATTATTTGCTCGACCTTGAAAAACCTCTAACGAACTAGATTTGTTTTGAAATGATTTGAAATTAAAAGTTATTATATGCCAAACAAGATAGAAAGAGAAAGGCTTAGTTTTATCTTAGGTTACCAAACGACGGACTATTTTCTTGGCGTAGGCTAATGTGGCGTTTCGCGTAAAATTGCTCGAAAGATATGAATAATAATGATGATGTTCTTTAATATTTCAAACCGACAAACGCAGTGTGATTACAATTCAGTATGAACGGATGATCACGAGTTATTACAGGAGTCGAATATAATATATCTGTATTATACGAAGGCCATGCAAGACGCCGATCACGTCCTACGTAGACCTACAATTCATTTCACCCGCGCCAGCTGGCGAATGATAGTGGACCTTTGGGAGGGTTACGGCTAGTTATTCCGCAATTTCCGCTTCCTACTGCTCTTCACGCCAATAATGTTACCATTACTGTACGGACCCCGTAATCGTAATGGTAAACTCAACACTTATAAAGCGCTCAGAAAAGCGAAGTTGCTGTAAGCAGCTTATTCACAGGCGCTCAATCAACGCAACTAGTTACAAATACACAGGTCGAATTACTATCTGAGCCGAGCTACAATTAGATATTTATAGGGGAATTTTGCGCTAATTAATCTCTTCTCTTTACCGCCAGACGTGCGCCGACGATGAGGCATCAACATGACGTCTCCAAGACAGAGACCTATCAAGGAAATCTCTTATTTTTGTAAACGGCATCTCTCACCATATCCTGTGCCCTCAGATCCTCCTTTACATTGTCCATCGAAGTTTTTCTGGTGCTCCTCGGCTTAGTGTTCCCTCCACGTGGCCGTAGGCTGCGAGCCTTTTGTCGTCCATTCTTCTCACTGTTAACTAATACATACATCTCCAAATAAGACTCGAGGAATGTAGTTCAGGGTATCCTTAATTGGGAGTGTGAAGTTATGCGTCCATAGGACGTAGGCCTAATTATTTGTTTTTCGTGGAAGAGGGAAATCCCCGGAGGACATGGTATGGTTCACTACAGATGGCTCGAAGCAGACCGGCATCACGAACCAAGGCCAGATCAGACGTACCAGAGGTAGCAGACAAGGGAAAGCCTCTTCGCTTCGTCCGGTTTAACATTCGCCCGGCCTTTCGTCATTGGTGCGGATACTGTCGAGCCTAAGAACGAGGTCCGCGATCTCGGTGTTTTACTTGACAGAGCGCCCTATCAATGACGTCACACATCATGGGATTTGTGAGGACCAGTTTCGCAATCCTAAGACAGCTGATGTCTGTTTCTCGGTCTCTCGTGCACACAGGATGTGACTCGCCATCTCGTGCAAAGTTTAATCCTGAGCCGAATCGATCACTGCAAAGTCGCCTTGCTGGCTTGCCACAGCGCAGAATCATTCGGCTTCAGGCGGTCATCCACACTGCTGCTCCTCTAAATAGTATTGCGACCACAGTGCAACCGCGATACAAGATGAGCTTCAGTGGCTGAGAATAGGCAATCGCATCAAATTCAAATTCTGCATCCTGGTGCATAAATGTCTGAACAACTGCGCGCCACGCTACCTCGCAGCCAACATCAGTCCGCTATCGGATGACTCCAACAGGTCGCGTCTGCGATCATCAAAGTCCGCTGATGTTTTCGTGCCAGTAACAAAAACTAAAACATGCATGTGATCGGGCCTTTCGGGTCGCTGGTACACTTGCCTGGAACTGTCTTCCTGCAGCTATTCAGGAAAACACATTTAAAACTGTACATGCTATGTAGTCCCGAGCATTAGAATTTGCGCTGACAACAGTCAGTTTTGTAAAGCATCTTAGAAGTAGGCCTAGCTTGCTACCAACGATGCTATAATTATAAGCTTATATCGTCGTATTTACAACTACAATTACAGTTACTTTAATAGTGCCTTTTAAATCCACAATAAATTCCTCATGTATTCACTATTCTGCCACACCACATAATTCGTCAAGTTGTCTTCTTAATTAACATCATAATCGATATTAATAATATAAACGCACAGAAATCTCTGCGCCTGCATGCCTGACTATGTCTGTGCATGATGTTACGCTGTTTGCCTGTTAAGCTGTTTCGCCATGGACAATATGGCTTACGTCATTCTACGTCGTCATAGCAACGCGAGATAATGCACAGGACGACATGCGGATCCTTCTTCGCGTCTATAAGGGAATGGGGAGGGAAGTGAAGGGAGGAGGAAGGGAGGGAGGGAGGGAGGAGAGGGAGGAAGGAAGGAGGGACGAAGGGAGGACGGAGGGGGAGGGAGGGAGGTACGGACGGCTGGGAGGGACGGCAGAGAAGTAAGAGGAGGGAGGGAGGGAGGAGAGGGAGTGACTGACATTTTCATTACCCTCGGACGGACGGAGGGAAAGAGGGAGGGAGGGAGAATGGGGAGGGAAGGGAGGGAGGTGGGGAAAGGGAGAGAGGGACGAAGGAGGGACGGAGGGGAAGGAGGGAGGTACGGACGGCCGGGAGGGACGGCAGAGAAGTAAGAGGAGGGAGAGAGGGACTTACCCTCGGACGGACGGACGGAGGGAGGGAGGGAGCAGACACGCACGATCGCCGTGAGAGACGTGGGGGAGGGACGTTGAAGGGACGGACGGGAGAGAAGCACGGGGAGGGAGGAAGGGAGGAGGAACGGACGGACGGAGGTAGGGAGGGAGAGGAGAAGACTTATGTCAATCATAGCACGAGAAGACGCATCTCTTGACATTTTCAAATTGTTTTAAACCGTCTTAGGACGGGCCAACATCTAGTGCTAAATTAAATGAACAATTTCAGAATATAAATCTGAAGGGATTGAAAGCACCGTTATCCTACACACAAGGTACAGACTACCGTACAGTTGATGGTCTCAAAATAGGGGTTGCTGACAGAACTAGATGCTTTTCTATAAAGCAGCCTGATGAGGTGTATATCCTGGATGACGTGTAGAATAGATTTTTTATTTTGTCTCACTCTCACATGGTATTTTTTTATGATTTAAGGGAGATGCTGCTTTTGTTTACAGTGCGGTTGGGAAGACATGTCTTCTGATAAGTTACACAACCAATGAATATCCTGAAGTGTGAGTAAAAGATTCTTTTCAGTTAAAATTTTATTGTAGTAAGTTGTGTTTCAATACCGTAGAATGTCTGGTTTTCGGTGTGTCATTGTTTTTGTTTTATTATTGATTATTGCTTTTTTATTTGATAACATAACAGAACAAGTAATAACAGTAACATTGGCAGACAAATATGGATATACGCAGCACCGGCAGCAGACCCAAAAGGGGCCAAAGGTCCCGCTGGTCAGGGCCACCTGGAAAATGTCGGCTTTAGATGCCCATAATTATGTCGTCGGAATGGAAGGTAGGTAGGTATTTCTGTTTAACGACACTGTGTAGTAACATAGACCACGATTAGCGTCGCTCTCCTCTTTCATCCAGGCTTAGGACTGGAACCGGGTCAGTGGCAGCGCCACGGGGATAGGGGACTTAGCCCCCTTCTAACTGAGGCTCAGCCCCCCAAAAAGTAGGAAATCACTGCAAATCACAAGGAGGAGGGGACAACAGGGAATGGCTTGGCGCTTTAGCCCCCCAAACCTGAAATCCTGGCGCCTCCACTGCACCAGCTGGCACAGCACGGACGTCCGGTGGCAGAGTTTTCGGAATGGAACCGTCATATTGAGGTTAAAGTAGTCGCGTTGACCTAGAAATTCCGTGGTGTAAAAATTTCTTATCGCTGGAGTGTTTCAATCGCGAGTTCTTAGTGGGAGAAAAAATATACAAAAGGACACGCTGAATTCAGAACTATAATTTGAGAATTTTAATTTACATATTGGATAAAAGGATGTTTTCTTTAATTAGCTGAGATGCATGATATTGTTTAAACACTGGATTGGTGTGTGCTCTAGGTATGTCCCTACAGTTTTTGAGAACTACATGGCATCCTATACCAATCGTTCGAGGGTCGTCCGGTTAATATCGGTCTTTTTGATACAGCTGGTCAAGAAGATTACGATCGTCTTCGTCCTATGTCATATCCACAGACAGCAAGTGTTTTATGACATCCTCTTTCGGAGTTGTATTCGAATTAATTTACTTAAGTTGTAGTGTATTGTATTTTTTCTAGCATTTTGCTTGGCGATGTTTATTTGATCGAGTGTAGCGCTAAGTCTTGTGATAGGCTATGTTCTTAATTGTTGTTTATTTTGTTTTATGCGCATCACAATATTTTAGTCCAAAACATTTTTTCAATACAAATTTTTATTCAGAGCCAGTAAATGTTTTCGCAATTTACGTAGCACTTTAGAATGGATAATTTTAAGTGGTAATAAATATGTTGTGGATATTACATAAAGATGCATTGCGAAACCTTTCAGTAGTTGCATTAATTGATGGTGATGTGCAACCGTGAATAAATAATATACTAAGGTAGACATAGTCCTTTTTCTCAGTGACGGCTTAAGCTTGGAAGCTGACGGCATTAAATGATAATTAGTAATAATTGAATTCCATGTAAGAATGAAAGTGGCAATAATGGGTTAACGAATGTACACCACACAATTTAAAATTTGGTTAAAAATGTAATTCAACCAATCATATTGAAATTGAACGAGATGTAAAATTGTAATGCATCATTGTGATCTTTATCCTCTCTTCAAGAGAGAACACAATCCTTGCCTATATTTTGGAACATAGTATATTATTTTGTTTTCAGAAGATGAACACTAACATTATTGTAGACGAGTTTTCAAACGATGCTACTGCAATGTATTTTGTATTTTAAATTTATGTTTCAACAACTGACTACTAACACTGAACACTGTTTTCTGCCAGGATGTCTTCCTTATATGTTTTTCAATCGTCAGCCCATCTTCTTTGGAGAGTGTCAGAAAGAAGGTCTGCTTTTGCCAACAAAGTTTTCCTATACAAGACTTGTGATGACAATTGACACAGATTCGAAGTTTAAACTTCAAACGTTCATTTTAAGCTGGTTAAATTATCGATGGTGGAATTATTTATAGATGACTAGTGTTTTAAAGTGCATAAGTTGTTAGATGTTACTAGGGCCTACTTCCTCCATTAGGAGTCACTTGATAATTGTACTTGCAATCGTGAGTTTGTGTAATACCTCCTTACGAGAAACTTAATTTTGTAATGAATTTGAGATTCTGCCAGGTACGCATTTATTATCGAATGTATTCTAATGCAGACTGGTGTTTTGAGTCACTCCTAAAAGTATGTTCAACAGTTGCTGGATAGATCTACTCATGTTGCATATTAGCGAAACGATAATATTCAAGTCAACATATTAATATATGCACTAATATAATTGATGGAGGTATAATTATGGTAATGTGCGATTACTTCTGCTTATACTTGTCCTTACCTTACATTATCATACTTTAACTTTATCTTCAGGTTACTTTACCATTACTATAACTTACCTATGCCTTACCATATCAAAGCTGTTGTCACGATATTGTATTGTATTGTATTGTATTGTATTGTATTGTATCAATCAGTTTATATAGCGCCTCTCGCAGTGCACACCAATCAGAGGCGCTCCCGGTGCGAAAGACCCAGAGAAAAGAAAGAGGTCTTCAGACAACGAAAAGAGGCACTTGGCCCACCAGTTAATAAACAGGAACGAGTCAAAGGAGGAAGCTGGTTCCATAGTGAAGGGCCAATGAAGGCAAAAGCTCGCGTTTTAGCCATAGCAGTTCTCGCTCGCGGAACAAAGAGATCATGCCGGTTTAATGAGCGTACCGGGCGAAGGGAAGTAGCCGTGGCCGGCAGCCGGATAAGGTCACATGGATACTTGGGAGCTCGGCCAGTAAACGACTGGTAGACAGTGCCGGCGCCAGGATTTCAGGTTTGGGGGCTAAAGCTCCAAAACCTTCGTTTTTGTCCCCTCCTCCCTGTGATTTGCAGTAATTTCCCACTTTTGGGGGCTGAGCCGCAGTTAGGGGCTTAACCCCCTAGCCCCCCTGGCGCCGCCCCTGCTGGTAGATTAAAGAAAGTACCCTGAGCTGAACCCGAGCAATGAGAGGAAGCCAATGAAGCTGGTCAAACATGAAAGCATAGATGTGGAATGAGCGAGGAAGTCGGGCTACTAGTCTGGCCGCAGCCATTTAGAACAGACTGAAGAGGACAGAGACCAACCTTTGGGGGAATCAATGCGATAGCAGATGAAGGCATGGACAATAGAGGTAAAGACAGAGGAGGAGACGGAGCGTCGAATTGCTCTAAGTCGACTCAGGTGGAAGTAAGAAGAACGTGTAAGATTAGCAATATGTTCAGAAAAGGTAAGGGTGCTGTCCAGGACTACGCCAAGGTCTCGTACACTTGAGTGGAAAGTTAAGGACGGGAATCTCTCTGCAAGAAGAAGGAAATCTAGCCTAAGAAGCTGTTGGCGAGTGACGAACCAGATGAGCTGCGTCTTATTTGGATGCAGTGAGAGCCGACTGGAGGACATCCACAGGTGCAAGTCGAGAGAGAGCGTCAATGTGGCCAGTAAGAGCAAGCTGAGCAGGTGGTGGACCATAGACAAGTGCCTGTATATCGTCAGCATAGAAGTGACCAGTTTATGAGTGTTTAGAGAATATAGCTGGAATGTCGGCCGTGTATAAGGGGTAGATGAGAGGACCCAGGACAGAGCCACGAGGAACACCATATTTGACCAAGACCCAGGGAGTTCTAGAGTCACCACAAATAACCATTTGAATACGACCAGTAAGGTAAGCACGGAGCCAGAGAAGAGGAAGGCCTCTGATGCCAAAGGAGTTCTCGAGGCGTTGCAGCAGAATGTCATGGTCAACCATATCAAAGGCAGCAGACACATCAAAGAGAGCCAGCAGTTTAAGTTCAGATCTACTGTACATGTATCAACAGCGGAGTAGGTGTCAGAGAGCAGGGTCAGAAGGACAGTTTCAGTGGAATGATTAGCCCTGAAGGGGAGAAGTTGAAGAGAGACCAGGCGTTCAAGAGTCTTGGAAAGGAAGGAAAGGTTGGAGATCGGACGGTAATTCTGACAGAGGTTAGGATCCAAGTTAGGTTTCTTGAGAGTAGGATGAACAAGGCTCGTACTTGACAAGCTGTCATTACTGTCAGAGTTAAGAGTTAGTTGTGATATAATTTAACGAGTGTCTGTCATAAGCAGAGTATTAGTTAACGCTATCGTTTTTGATTAAATGTTTTAGTGGTACCCAGAAGTGAGTCACCACTGTCCTTCAACTCCAATTGTTCTTGTGGGGACAAAGCTTGATTTGCGAGAAGACAAAGATTGCATTGAAAGACTTAGGGAGAAGAAGCTATCGCCGATCACCTATGACGAGGTGGGAACCTGTTCTCAATTATTGAATTTTATGTCCCACATGCTGGCATTGTCTAGTGATTAGCTTGGTGGAGTGTCAGTGCAAAGTTCGTATAGATGTGTTGAGGTTTGCATGTGTGGCCCATAGGGAACTATATGCTATAAATAAGTACACTGAATGTATACGCTTTCAGTGGCAGGGTAAAGAACCGGTCACCCATCTTCAGTATCCGAACCTCAGGAAATGGTAATTGCTAGCATTTCAAAGCCATAGCTGCATGTCGGAGTTAGCTCAAGGACTGCTCCTATTTTGTCTAAAACGAGCAGTTTACGGGAATTTATTCAACTGCAGTTACGTAGATATTTGTGTTCTGATTCCCTAAAAAATACCCATATACAGGATGGCGCAAAGAAAGTGGGACCGCCTCTTGAAATCTTGTGCAATACATATGAAAGTATGTTTTGGGCGGTTTTTAAACTGTAAAATTATCCTTACTTACTAACTCAACGTGTGACGTCACTCTTAGATGAAGCCTGAAGTAAAACAAGTCTTAATCGACTTTGTTACAAAATTGATGCCGATGGTACGACAGAGCGTAAAGCAGGAAGCGACCGCCCGAAGTTCGTTAGAACAGCACGGAATATTCGGCGTGTGAGTGAGCTGATTTGCAGCCAGAATGATGATTCTCACATCTACAAGAGTCCACGGGAAATTGAAAGAGACTGGCATATCACGAAGAACAGTCCAACGCATTATAAAGCAAGATTTGCAACTTAAACCGTACAAACGCGTAATAGGGCAGGTTATAAACGAAAACCGCAAATGTAAACGCCTGCAGCGAAGTCAACAGTTCCTTGGCAGTTTTCCAGACGAGAGAAGTGTACGAAGCATTTGGTTTACAGATGAAAAGACATTTACTCTCGCCACACTGGTTAATTCTCAAAATGGTCGTGTTTATTCTGATTCAAGACAGAAAAAACAAGTTCCAGCAATGAGGCTCGCACGCGAACGGGAACATTTTAGTCGTGGCATCTTGGTTTCGGTCGGTGTGTCTCGGATGGGAAAACCAGTGTGTTGTTTGTTGAACCTGGAGCGAAAGTGAACAGTGAGTATTATTGTGATCACGTCTTTATGCAAGGATTGGCTCCGGATAATTATTCGAGTGCGATGTAATCGTCAAAGCTGGGCACTGCAAGTCTGCAACATGACGGAGCTCCTTCGCACAACGCAAGAAACACGATCAACTTTCTTCTTCGGGAGAATGTCACCTTCATGGAACCAGACATTTGGCCCCCAAATAGCCCGGACCTAAACCCGGTAGATTATGCTATCTGGGGTGCCCTCCAACAAAAAGTTTACCCTCGTCGTAAATTTGCAACAATAGATCAATTGAAACTGGCCATTGTTGAAGAGTGGCAAACAGTAAATTCACAGCGGTTTATAAACAGAAGCGTTGACTAGTGGCGCAGACGTTTAGAAAAAACTGTTGAGAACCGGAGAGGACACATTGAATTTGATTTCTGATTGTGTATAAATTAGCATTTGGCAACAATCTACTTGTTTTTCTTAGAATAAAAAGTTTAAAAAATATTTGAAATTATACTAGGCTTTCTTTGCGCCACCCTGTACATACAATGCCATTATGTCCAATCATAATCGTATATACTTTCAATGTTATTATTATATTATACAAGCATGATACTCATAAATACAATTGTAGTTAATTCCAATGATAAGTTTATAGTTAAAGTGCTTTGCTTCATAAAAAAATCTAGGACAAATATAATGAAACCATGAATCGTTTAGAATTCAAAGTTCTGATTGAATACTTTTGACCGTGCAGGGTTTGGCAATGGCTGAGGAGATCAATGCTGTCAAATACTTGGAATGCTCAGCTCTGACTCAAAAGGACCTGAGGACAGTTTTCGAGGAGGCGATTCGAACAGTGCTGAAAGCAAAGCCGAAAGCAAAGCCGAAACCAAAGCCGAAACCAAAGCCAAAGAACAAATGTCTATTGCTTTAAGGTGTCTTTAACCCTGTTGGCTTCACGTACTGTTCAGATTGCTGAGATTAGCAATGAATGCTTGACCAGTTTTTGTTTCCTTTTTTATTGGTAATATAATCGTGATATTTTTCGTGAAAAGCATGTGATACTTACAAACTAGTACTTAATTCTTGTGATACTGTCATTGCATTATCTGTGGATGCACCGTTTTCATTGTAATTGCGACCTTGAAATAAACTCAAACTGAAAACGATTCCGTTGATATAATATTTTATGGGAAAAGTGGTTAAACCCGGTTCAAACTCGGATACACAAGTTTTAAGGCAAAGTTAGAAATGATTGCTATTAAAAATCAAATGACTTGATAAATGTTCTGTTTAGCAATGGATAGGCAAAAACAGTGAACAAAGAAATTAAGGGAATGTTACACGTTCTGGACTTTATGCCTTTGCGCTTTCATGATAGACATAGCCTAACTTAATCGTTGTACAATGCTGGTTTCAGTGACAAATATTACAGCGTAATTTAGATTCTAGGTCAAACCGTATGCATTTCAAACCGTAGAAATGGCGTTATTAACTTACTATACTGGTACTTGATAAAAATTATAGACGTATAAAGTGCATCTTACTTTATACACAATACAGCATCACAACAAATGTGTATCCTGACTGACGTTTTTTATTTGCTAAAGCGTCCTTGTACCCGTAACGGCATGTGCTGTGTTATGGCGCTGTAGAAATTGTCGGGTTCATATAATCATCAACTGTAATGGCACGGACCACATTAGGCCTAAATAAGCTGTGCCCTGTGAACCCATGCATGTTATCAACATTATCATCAAGGCCAGACAATTATTGTACGCTCTCCGTATCTTGGTTGCCTATGGTTTGTCAGATCCAAAGCTAAAAGACGGCGTCAGTGAAACTATAATTGCACGGATGTTGATGCGACTTCTGTCTGGTGGGGGTTCGTTGGACAGGAGGGGAGGGTTCTACTCCAGGCCATAATAAGACGATTGGTTTGGGCGGGTTTTCTTCCGGATTCGTATAAAAGCTTCGAGCGGCTATCATCCGGGGCTATGTCAGTGCGCAGACTCTCTCCCGTCTCTTATCGGCCATAATTAATACATGAACTATTACCTCTGATAAAACCAGCTATTTACTCTATGCGTCCTCGTGCTCATAACAGAGTTATACCCGCTGGTGACAGTTTGGCCCGTAAAACATTTATTATAAGGATGCTTTACTCTTGACCAAACACTGTACACTGCACAATTTGAAAAACACTAGAAATTGAAATGTAACATTTGAGATCATAGGTCATTGTAGAATGTAAACCAAAATGCGGTTAGCACTTGGTGCAATAAAGGATACATTTACTTACTTACTTACTTACTAAACATGTAATATGGTAACTAGTAGAGACAACTCCTATGCGGCACTGTTTGAATTTGAGCCATATGGGATTTTCTGTGTTATGATATTTTGTGACCCTCTCTGTGAACCTAACCACGTCGGGTCAATAGGCCTATGGGACTCATCAGATTTCACGGACATGCTGACTGGGGTTAAAAGATCCAGGGTCACCGTTGAAAATGCAATAAAATGTTCCATTTCATTCTGATTCATTACAAATTAAAAAAGTTGACAGGGTTTACAGCAGTGCGTTTCTTTGAATTTCATTAAATGTTTCATTAGCTGCGATTCTCATGTCTCTGCCTCCTAGATATTTCTGCAGCCATTGACCACAACATATTACTCCAAAGTCGGTCGACAAGACTCAGTACATATGGCTCGGTAGTCGTGCCCAGCTTACCAAGATTAATGCTGACTCCCTTCGTCTTCGATTTCCAAATATGCACTTCTCTTCCTCTGTCCGTGATCTTGGATTCATTCTTGATCCTGTCCTCTCTCTGTCTGATCACGTCAATAGTGTCTCTCGTTCTTGCTTCTACTACCTACGCCAACTCCGTGCCATCCGCCAATCACTACCACTGCACGCTATCACGACTTTGGTCCATGCATTGATCTGTTCCAGGATTGATTATGGGAGTGCGGTGTACATTGGTCTCTCCTCTACAAATATATCTAAACTTCAGTCCATTCTAAATGCTGCCGCCCGCCTCATAGGGGCATTGCAAAGTTTGACCATATCTCCTATTTTATCCGTGACTCCCTTCACTGGCTCCCCATCCGCCAGCGCATCCAATTCAAGGTCTGTTCCCTCATGCGAAGCTGTCTTGCTGGCTCTGCTCCTCACTATCTTAGGGCCTTTTGTACCCCAGTATATATCTTCTCTGCACAGTCGTTCCTCCCTTCGGTCCTCAGCTCGTGGTTACTTGGTTGTCCCGCGGGTGCGTACTTCTACGGCCCAGTCTAGGAGTTTCGCTATTGTTAGTCCCACTAGCTGGAACCAGTTACCTCAGTCCCTTAGAACTGACCTTTTTCTATTTCTTTTGACCAGTTCCGCAAGCGCCTGAAAACCTCCCTTTACCAGTGAAGAGACTGGCTCGGGTCGGGAGCGCCTCTGTTTTGAGTGGTGCTATATAAATGCTTGATTACGATTACGATTACGATTACGACCTGGTTCGATTTTTCTGACATTGCTCTCCTCTGTATTCAGTCCTATCTCTCTTCCCGCTCTTTCTCCGCTGAACCACCAGAAACCTCATCACAATCATGCCCTCTCACCTGTGGTGTTCCTTGCGCAAGGTTCTCAGGCCCTCTTGTTCATCCCTTACACTACTCCACTCACCTCACTCATCAAAGCATCCGCAGTCGACCATCATCTATAAGAAGACACCCAATTATTCATCTCTTTATCTCCAAACAGCTTCTCCAACTCCATAATCTTATCAATGTAGTTAAAAAAACTCCTCCTGGATGACCTCAAACCTGTTATGCCTCAAACCCTCTAAAACTTAATTCATTCTTATATATATAGGCTAGGCCTCCGAGAGCAACTCAAAAAACTTCCAGATCCCTCTATTTCCCTGTGTACCTTGACTCTGTTTCCACTCACACATTCATTGCAAATTCTCCTGTCTGCAACATTGATGTGACTTGACCAGAATATCTTAGCTTTTCCGATCACATCACCCATCTTTCCCGCTCTTGCTTCATGCACATCCGTGACCTTCGCAGAATCCGCCCTATGCCCGACTTCAAAACTGCATCTACAAGCGCCACATCCATAGTTCACGCCAAATTAGCCCACTGCAATGCTCTTTTCCTGAACATAGACATCACCCAAATTAACCGCCTCCAAGCTATTCAGAATGCCCTCGCCTGTGCTGTCACCAAAATTCCCAAACACCACCACATCACCTGTCCTGAAATCACTCCACTGGCTCAAAATTCCTGAACAAATAGAATATAAAGTCATATCACTCACACTTCAATCCTCCCAGCCCCTCCTATCTCCGTCAGTTGTTCACGGTCCAACCTTTTCGTTCAACCCGTTCATCTTCCACACTCACACTGCTCCGCCCTTCCGTCACCTCATCACTTAAATTTGCAAATCGCTCCATAGCCATGGATAGCTGTACCGCCTCTCTGGAACAAACTCCCGCCTGTGCTACGACAAATATCCGATCCATCCCACGAACTCACCAAAACCTCACCTCTTGCTATCTCTCCACAGGTCTTCCACTCAAAACTGAAAACACTGCTTTTTCACAAATCTTATCCCGATTCCCTTCACCCCCTCGCAATTTCAACTCTAAACATCATCCACCTTAGCCGTCTGACTGTCTGCCTGCCTGACTCTCTGGATCTTGACCCTTGCCTATCGACTTGGTTTTGATAAAGCGCCTGTGAATAAGCTGGTTCCGGTGACCTCGCTTTTGTGGGCGCTCTAGAAACCTCGAGTTTACAATTACGATAGGGGCAGGTTGTCAAAGTGAGGATTTAGAGGAGCCAGATCAAGGGAGGAGCCAGAGCAGCTGCTAAGGCGGTTGCCGTTTAGGTCGAGAAGAATTGGAGGGCCGAAAATCAGATGGGTCAGGGAACTCAGGGTAGGAATTCTTGAAAAGATGAAACTAGTTTTCAGTGGAAAACCCCACGTGAGATTCATGATAGTCTAGTTACAACTGTTTACATAAGTAATCAGTCAATGCAAACTGTAATGGTAGTCTTTGGCCAGCCATAGACACGCCCACGAGCGGCTGGTAGGTGACTGAGAGAGGGATGCAGATAATTGGCCTAAGCTCACGATGGCAGACTTGGAGATCCGAGATAGTGACACAGACGAAGAGGCATGGCTTCTGAATGACGAAACTAGGCTTACTCTCTGTAAACGAATTTCGAAAACGACTTAGTTTCAGGATATTGGAAGTACATAAATTTTTTACAATTTACGATAGTTTTTGATAATAAACTTATTGTAACAATGTTGGCTGTCGAGGAAACCATCAAGTGCGTCCTTGTCGGAGACGGGTAAGTTATCTTGACTGGATAACAATCACTGCAACTTTAACGGAACGTGAAGATTCCGATACGGACATTACTGTTTATAGATAAACAGCACTACACGTTGTCACATGATGGACCTCGAAAAGCCTCTAACGAACTAGCTCTGCTTTGAAATGATGTAGAATTCAAAGTTATATGTGCGAAACAAGATAGAAAGAGAAAGGTTTAGTTTGATCTTAGCATGAATGTAACAAACGGCGGACTATTTTCTTCGCGTAATGTGACGTTTTGTAATCGTAATCGTAAACTCGAAACTTCTAAAGCGCCCACAAAAGCGAAGTCGCGGGAAGCAGCTTATTCACAGGCGCTCATTCAACGCAACTAGTTACAATTTACACAGGTGAAATACTAATAGGAGCCGAGCTACAATAAGATAGTTATAACTTATAAGGGATTTTTTTTAACTAATAGGCTACATCCTTAAATAAGACTCGAGTAATATAGTTCCGGGTATCCTTAATTGGGAGGGTGAAGTTATGCATCCTAGGACGTAAGCCTAAGTCATATTTGTTCTTTTCGTGGAGGAGGGAAATTCCCCGGAGGACATGGTACATGTATGGATCAGTACAGATGGCTCGACGCAGACCGGCATCAGCTGCCAAGGCCAGATCAGACGCACCGAGGGAAGCAGACAAGGGAAAGCCTCTTCGCTTCATCCGGTTTAACATTCGCTACATAATCCACATATTTAAATTCCAGATGCGTTGTGTCACACCACGTAATTCGCCAAATCGTCTTGTTGAGAAAATTAACATCACAATCGATTTGCTAAATTTTTGAATACTATCAAAATATAAATCTGAAGGGATTGAAAGCACCGTTATCGTACACGCAAGGTACAGTTGATGGTCTTCAAATGGGAATGGCTGACAGAAGTAAATGTTTTTCTAGAAAGCAGCTTGATGAGGTGAATAGCCTGGATGATAATATGTGGAACATTTTTTTATATTTTGTCTTATTTTTATGATTTAACAACGAGCTGCCTATGGTTTCCCATACATTTTAGTACACGCTCGTTAAGGGAGATGCTGCTTTTGTTTACAGTGCGGTTGGGAAGACATGTCTACTGATAAGTTATACAACCAATGAATATGTCCCACAGTGAGTAAACGATTCTTTTGAGTTTATAGTTTTCCCCTATCATGCGTTTTATAGATTGTCGTAGGCCTACTAATTCCATTCGAGAGTTTTTAGTGGGACAGACAAACAAACAAACAAATTTACAAACAGAACACTTTGAGACTTGTAGTATGAATAATGGATACATTTATTGATTTTCTTTAATTTGTTGAGATTCATGATATTGTTAAAACACTGGATTGGTTGGTGTCTGCTGTAGGTTTCTACCTACTCCCATGCCTGAATGCCGATCAATCAACAAATTGGTCGATGGTCGTCAGGTTAATCTCGGTCTTTGGGATACACCTGGTCAAGAAGATTTCGATCGTCTTCGTCCTATGTCCTATCCACAGACAGCAAGTGTTCCAATGCTTCCTCTTTCGGACTTATATTATTCAAATCAATTTACTTATGTGATGTTCGCCATCTCCTCCCCGACTGTGCGCTACTACAGGCGGTTTATGTAAAGGAGAGGTAACGTTTTGAAGTGAGATTTGAGTCCTGCTGATGTTCGATAATGTAGAGTAGTCTTTAGGTCTGGCACCAAGTTCCTTTCTAAATCCAGGTTTCACAGGGAAACGGTAATCAGGCTGTGGCCGATCCTTTAATCTAGTGCTCCTGCGTGGGCCTAGCGTCTCGGGTTCAAATCCATCCGATTCTGCTATTATGGGTTTCTTGACGAAGGTTTCCAAGGGTAAGGCTGCGGCGGAAGGGAGTTCGGCAACTTTCGGTTGAGGTGTTGCTCACCACAAATGTCTATTAAAAAGGCAACGAAAACCACCTCACTAATATCAACCCAGGGTGGCATAAAGCCACGGACCTGCCTCTCTGGCAGAAAACTTATCATTGCTCAATCACTCGCTGAAAAAGTTCTGATTCCCGTAGGCCCTACCTCCTTTGAAAATACATGAACCCACCCTTTCCTAATTCCTTTGGACTCAGTGAAACGTCTTCTGAAGAAATTCTGAATTTGGGCCGTACTATTCATCTGTCACACAGTAAAGGGTTCATGGCATTGATCCTTGCATAGCGATTCCTACTTTAGGTAATAATTTATTATTGCTCTACCGTTTAGCTAAAATAATTAATTGATTGCTCATTTACCACAAGGTTGTTCCCCAGGCGTTGAATATTGCAAAAGTCGTTCTCGTCTTTTAGAGAGGAGGGAAAGATAACGTTGGCCTATCTAATTATCGACCAATCTCTGTCTCCCTTATTCTCATAGTTTAAAAAAAATTAATGTACGTTCTTCTTCGTAAATTTAATATAATAGCTAATATTCTATTCCCATCACAACATGGCTTCCCATCTCTAATCAGTATGCAAGACAAGATTTCTAATGCAACTGCGAATAGTGAATAGCACTGAATACAATGCGAAAGTTTATCTCGACCTAGCCAAGGCGTTTGGTACTGCCAGCATAGCCTACTGTGGATCATAGAATTTTATTAAAGAAATTTAATATTAAATATTTAATTTTACAATTTTTTTCTGAGCAGGAGTCCTAGTCTATGAGAAGTTAAAGCCACATCGAGGATAATTCAAAGCCTAATTAGGAATCCTACAATAGGTCCTATTATATCATATAATTTTTTGCTCCTGTAGAAACGCTTATGTAGCCCGAAAGTTCTGACAGATCAGCTACAGCTGCCTTACGATTCAATCAATCAATCAATATATTTGTATTGTTCACCTTAACAGTTCAAACATAAAGGTAGCCAGTCTTGTACATTCAGTGACAATGGGTAAACCCAAAAGAACCAAAGGTTGCGCTAACAGGGTCACCTAATACAAATAGTCATTAGATAATCATACTTTCCAGTTCATCATCTTATGCTATACAAATATATGTTAACTTTTTGAACGCAAGTTATGTGTTCATTACAAGAAGTCCGAAGTTATTCATTCAATTGAAATCAAACGATTGATTAAAATAATGTTCCTGACGTGCATCAAGTAATAGACCTACTGTATTTAATTCCCTGGAAGTCACAGGCCATGGATGCGAATGTTGATTGGAAGCAGGAGAAGACAAATGGACAATGACTGGGAGATACATGTCCAAGATTTTAAAACAAAAGAATTGTTGCAACAATTCTATTATTAAAACACAAAATATACATAACTGCGATATTGTTAGCTTAATTATTTATGATTGTCACATCTGCATGTTAGGAACAAGGGAAAACATGGAAAGTAACAATCATTTATTACTTACACACCGCAAACAACACAAGCCATAAGAGGCGAAGCTCTGGAGTTGCATGGTAGTTTGGTGCAAACCGGACATAGGTGATTCAACAACTGGACAGCAATTCTCGAAGCCAGAGAAAGATTTTTCAAAGTAAGAAGAAATTAAGAAAGGTCTGAATAAAAGAAGAGACCCGAACGTCGATACAAAAAAATGTGATGCAATACAATTCCAAAATTGTTTATAATGGGTTCAGAGACTGAGAACGCCACTTTGGCTCTCGGAATGATGCTGCGTGTACAAGGCTAAGCTCTCGGATCAGATGTACTGCGCACGCGTAAACACAGTCACAAAATAATGTAGTGTAAGAATAAAATAATGATCACATCGTGACAACAGAGAGTAAATCAAAGCATTGTACTGACTTAAAGAATTAATCGTAGAAACCGATTAAGAGACGTCCACAACAAAACAAGATTTTAAAATAACAGAATTTTTGGCAACAATTCAATTTTTTTTAAACACCAAAAATACATACTAGCATTCTTGTGGAAGGTTTATCACCGTCATATCTGACTGGAACCTGGATAGTTCTCAGTTGATGACTATAACTAATTCTATCAGTGCCTATTATGTACCTGATTTCAGCACTGTACTGTGTCTTATAGTGGAGTATATCTTAGATACTCAGTGGCGGCGCCATTGGGGATATGGGGGGCTTAGACCCTCCCCAAACAGTGGGAAATCGCTGCAAATCACAGAGTGGAGGGGACAAAGGGAAGGGTTTGGAGCTTTAGCCCCCCGAACCTGAAATCCTGGCGCCTCCACTGTAGATAGTCTCACTAGTCGTCTAAATGACTTTAAAGTCCAACTCCTTTCAGTATAATCTTTAATACTGGTATGGCAACCAGCTGTAAAAGTAAACTTACATTCAAATGTTGAACGCAACATTTATCAAGTCATTTAATTTTTAATAGCTATCATTTCTACCTCAACTGAAACCATGCAGAAGATCTGAGTTGCACTGGGTTTAACCACTGTTCTAACATATTACTGACTTGTTCTCAGTAGGAGTTTATTTCATGGTCGCAATAACAATGCCAAAAATGCATCAACCATCGACGTATATTGGGATAATATAATACGTCGGTGGCATCAACAGACAATACAATGACAGTATAATTGCAAGAACTAAAATAGGAGTTAAGTACAACTGATAAGTTGCAACTGATAAGTCCACATGATGCATTACATTGCATACAGCGAGTACACACATTTTTAAAATGAATTACAACAGTAGCAGGTTATAAAGTCACATAATATTATGTACATTGTAGAACTATATGTAACTCAAGATACACTGATTAACAAAACTGATTTTAAACAACCTAGGCTTAACAAAAGGCAGCATTAAAAGAATGATATCCTCTCTTGCCAAGTAGGTACTTGTCCTCGCGAAGAGTTGGCATAAGCTGGTGAACGCTTTGGCCAAAGAACTGTGATTTCTGGATGAGCATTCTGTCTGATCGCGCAATCTATCTGTAGCGTGGATTTTCTCACATACTTGCCAAGTATACAAGCCTTTTTCAGGGCTGCATTAATGCGTGCAATATCATGTGACGTGAGAAATCCGGCATAGACAAGCAGTGCAAACATGATTCTTGAAATAACTATCACTTGTAAAATGACGTAGGCCTACAGCTTCGAGATATGTAGGCCCTACTGTCTTAACTGGTTGCGAAGAAAATATCGTTAGTTTATTAGACTAAGAATGTAGTTAACATGGTTTGAAAAAGAAAGGCTAGACTGTAGGATGATTCCTAGTAGCTCGACACTCTCTGGCTGCTGAAAACCGTGTACAGGCACAGTGGTTTAAACTTTAAAGGACGCTCGATACCAGGCCGCATGAAAATTATTTGCTTGATTTTGGAGCCTTTCGTAAGATTGTAAGATATACGCAAAACTCACGATAACAGCACCAATAAAGTGGTAACAAAAGTGGTCATTCAGTCACGGATGATTAAGGGAAGATTTAAACGCCTTAAAACAATAAACATTTACGCTTTGGCTTTGCCTTCGCCTTTTGGCACAACACGGCTCGAATCGCTTCCTCGAAAACTGTCCTGATATCCTCTTGAACAAAAGCTGAGCATTCCAAGTATTTTACAGCTTTGATCCTCTTAGCCATTGCCACACCCTGCACGGGAAAAAGTATTCAATCAGAACTTTGAATTCTAAACGATAAACTTTTTAATATTGAATTTGTTTTCGTTTTCGACGGACTCTTTGGTCATATTGACTCTAACATTTAGGATAGCACAGGGAGCGCCTCTGAGTAGGAATCTTGAAGGGGCGTTATACAAATCTGAGGAATGAATGAATGAATGAATGAATGAATGAATAAATGAATTTAAGTACTAGGTTTTTAACAGAATGAAAAGAACTCTAACTATAAATATGTCATTGGAATTAACTACGATTATATTTATGACTACTCTTGCATAATATTACAATAATATCAAATGTACAATTAATTTTTTACAGGGAATGTGAATAATCAGGGTATATGTGTATATCCAAGGGAATATACATATTGTATTGTATTGTATTGTATTTGATCATTTATAAAGCGCTTCTCATAGCAAAAGCCTTTCAGAAGCGCTTCCAGTGCGAGGTACTCTGAGAAAAAAGGAAGGTTTTAAGGTGAGAAAGAGGTAGAGATGCTACTAGAGAATATTGTAGAGCGTAAAGGAGGAGGAAGTCGATTCCATAGAGAGGGACCTCTTTCCTCCAAGCCGCCCCCACCTCCGCTATGAGCTAAGACCGAGGCCACACGGTTTTCTCCTCCCAACCAAGGACGATCGCAATTTCATATCTCGTGTATATTATTTGAAAACATCTACTAAATACATATATTCTCCACTCTCCAGTATATAACTAACATTGCCAACAGCCTAATTCTTTAATTTTTAATTTTTATTTGCTATCTCAACCCATCTAATAACTAACTGTCAGAGCTGAGACAATTTTTCCTATCTGTTACCTGTTACAAGTTGCGACCTGTCAAATTGATGTCGAGAATAAACGAAATTGATTGATCTGTATTGAGCCATTGTGGTCCTAACACCGGGAATGAAAAGGTAAAGCCGGTCAGAGGATCTGAGTGGACGCAATGACGTGGCAGAGAGGGGACGGAGAATTTGGTGACAAAGATATTTTGGAGCAAGACCCAGTTGAGATTTGAGCACATAATATACTCAAGGGAACGTGTATAATCAGGCTATGTGTACATTTCATTTATATCTAACCCTAACCCTAACACTAACCCTAACCCCCTAACCCTAACCCAGACCCATAACCCTCGAACCCTAACCTAATCATAACCCTAAATTTTCAGAGCATATAGGCTACACATACCCTGTTTATACCAGGGCTGGAAAAAAAACTTTTTTCAAAATGAAAAGTTTTTTAATTTTGTTTTTTTGTTTCTTTACGCCATGGAGGATATTTGAACCCCGGACTCTGCACTGACATTCCACCACGACATAGGCTACACTGCACAATTGCAGTAGGTGGGACATGAAATCCGAATAATCGAGAACAGGTTCCCACCTGGTCATAGGTGACCAGCGATTCTTTCTTCTTGCTAAGTCTTTCAGTGGTACTTTTGTCTTCTCGCAAATCAAGCTTTGTCCCCACAAGAACAATTGGAGTTGAAGGACAGTGGTGACGTACTTCTGGGTACCACTAAAACATTTAATCAAAAAACGACAATGTTAATTCATACTACCTCAGTTTATAGCAGACACTCGTTATATTATATCGCGGGTAACCTTCAACTCTGACAGTAATGACAGCTTCTCAAGTCCAAATGGTTACAGCATCACAAGGTAAGGATACGGCAATGTATCGTTAAGCTATAGTAAGGGAAGTAGGGTGAAGGTAAAGCTAAGGTATTATAACGTACGGCAAGGGCAAGTAGGCCTAAGCAGAAGTAATCACACAATGACCTGATATAGGCTTACCCCTTCGGCAGGTTGTCCTATAATGACGAAGAGCTGAACTTAGCTCAGGCCCTGGTAGAGTTAGGAAAATCCGCAGAAGGGGGGGACGCGAGATCACCATGACAGTGGTGTGATTAATTCAAGATATATTTAAAACGTCGTGTTTCACTTTGGACCAGCATTGTGTGTGAAACACGCAGAGCATAAACTTGCCGGGCTAGAATGATTAATGAACGTCTGCGGAACAGTCAGGAAGTAATTCATCAAGTAAAAGTCCGAAAAGTCGCCATGATGTACTGTTTGGAAATGCAAACGCCAGCTGATGCAGCCTGAATGCTCATACATATGATTGTAATAAAATTCCTATAACAACCCTCTCTATGGTCAATCAGTAGGCTACTCAAGTTTTGTGATTTCGGTGGACAAACATTAATTTTCTGGTGGTAGCTGACGATCTTTCGAGAGTAAACAGTAACTGTTAATGTACATGAGCATTCCTACCACGCTGGTGCCAGCTTTCAGCAGATTTCACATTAAAGTATGCCTTGGTATATATGCAATCTAAAATTCAGTATAAAGTTAAGTTTCTCTTAAGCTGGTATTACACAAATTTACTTAATACAAATAAAATGATCAAATGACTCCTAATTATAAAGAGAACGTATTGTAACACCTAACAGATTACGCACTTTAAAACACTAGTCTATAAACAATTCCACCATGGATAAAGTAGTCGGACTATACTGAACACTTGAAGTTATTATTTCAAATCCGTGTCAATTGTCACCGTACGTCTAAGCCTAGGAAAAAATGTTTACAAACGCATACCTTTTGTATGACGTTCACAAAGGAATCTGGACCGATGAGTGAAAAACATATAAGAAACACATCCTGGCAAAAAAAACAGTTTTCAATCTAGTTGAAGCATAAATTTAATATACAAACACAGTGTTGAAAAATATACACTACATAGTAACATAGTTTCAAAAATCGTCCATAATAGTGTTACCGTCCATCACCTGAATACGATTTCGCTCTATATTCCAAAAGAGAGAACAAATATCACACTGTTATGTATTACATCTAGTTAAATTTCAATATGACGAATTGAGTGACATTTTTAGAACCAATGTTACAAAGCTACCACAAACCCCTGTTTGTAATACACACTCATTTAATTAATTATATCACAATTAAGTGCTTGGTAGTAACTGCATTCAACTCCGCCACTGTTTGCACTGTGACAATGCCAGTCCCAAGCCTGGGTAAAGGAGGAGGTCGACGCTAATGATCTTCGTTATCACACAGTGTCGTTAAACCGAAACTACTACTACCAGTAACTGAATTCGCAATTTACATTTATTTACATTTCTTATCTACTGTTTCCATTAAGACCCACTGTCCGTTTTCGATCATCAGATACAAATGCATGAAAATTTCCATTTGATACAATGGCTGAATTTTAGAATCACACTATTCGTACAGACTTTGGTCTTGTTTACAAATACCAGGTTTAACGTTGAAGAACTCGTAACAAGAGGGCAGAGAATAGAAGCACCTTTTAAGTCTATAATATAGCATGGATATTATCAGACGGATGGGTAGATGCTTCAATCCTTCTGGGCATCGATACATAATATCACTTCAAGAAACCCAATATTGCCACCATAATTCTTACATGAACTCAGGTTATTGCTAATTATTGTCGGGAAATCGGGGGTCGTCTCTCAGTTTGTCTTCTTTGTCGAGTGGGTCAGAGCTCTACCAGGATGCTCGAAACCCCAGATCTCAACAAAGGTTGTCCTCGGTCCGGCTCTCGTGGTCTATCAAGAGGCTTGAATAAGTCATCAGCGACACACTCACACACGTAGAACACCACTTTATTAGTTCTTCTCACAGACAATCGACAGCGTCACATCTACAGGCAACTTCACATTGAGAGAACTGCTCAGCTGCTTCCCCGTCCTATCGTCGAGCAGGCCCCCAGTCTTCTTCTCTAGCCTCTAGTCGAGCAGGTCCTGTAGCGACTGCTTCTCGGATGGCTGGTCCGTAGATCGACGGCAGGTCCTCTTCCCGTCGAGACTGCTAGGCCGATGCAAGTAGCTCGAGGCCGAATCTCAAGGCGGTCTTCTCCAGACTGACTGACTCATGGCCTTATATACCTTCAGAGGTGCAGAAAACCCTGGAGCCTATCACCTTTTCCATGGGGAGCAATTATGAAATGGCACCGGAGCAGTTTTACCGAATGGTGCTATATGTAACCCACAGGATATATCTTAAAATGGCACAGGAGCAGTGTGCAGCTCTCCCGGTGTCAATACAGGCAAGATATCAATGCAAATCGACGGGTGTCGGCCTAAAATCGGCACCAACACAATAATCACGTTGCTGACTTATAATCAAATATCTGCGCTCCATAGAGTGTCGAATCAGCCAATCTGTACCTATAGCAGCTCAATATTATAGGTGCCGACTCAAAATCGTCACCTCGGCGCTTCATAGAGTGCCAAGTCAATTATGAATTTCGCAACATTATCATTTTGTGTCGTCAGCTTCCAGGAGTATACCTTCATTGAGATACAGGACTATGCATGGCTTATCAACTTATTTAATGCGCGTCTGCACAGCACCATCAATCAACGTCACTACTAAAAGGTTTTGCAGTGCATCGCTATTATAATGTCCACAACATATCTGTTGCCTCTTCAAATTATATTTCTAAAGAGCTAAGTAATCTGCGGAAACAAAATAATACTAAATTTACTAACAACAATTACTAAAAACGGACGAGTTTGAATCAAATATTGTATTGAAATAATCTTTTTGGGATTAAAATATTCTGACGCTAATGAACAAATAAACAACAATTCAGAACATATCACAAGACCTATCGCCACACTGCACCAAATACATCGCTAAGTAAAATACACGAAAAAATGTTTAAAAAATACTACAACATACATAAATTGATTTGAATATAACTTCGAAACAAGGGGCCATGAAAGACTTGCCGTCTGTGGATAGGACAGAGGACGAAGCCGATCGTAATCTTCTTGACCAGCTGTATCAAAAAGACCGAGATTAACCGGCCGACCATCGAACGATTGGTTGGCTGCACGGTTTTCTTCAAAAACTGTAGGGGTATACCTAGAGCAGACACCAATCCAGTGTTTTAACAATATTATGCATCTCAGCTAATTAAAGAAAACATCCTGTTATCCGATACCTAAACTAAAATTCTCAAATTATAATTCTAAATTCCGCGTGTACTTTTTGAAAAATTATTTGTGTTTTTCTCCCACTAAGAACTTGCGATTGAAACATTCCAGCGACAGTGGCGGATTTAGCTATAGGCGCGGGGGCGGTCCGCCCCGCGCCCCGCTTGGTTTGTATGATGGCGCCCCTCAAGACCAAACCCGTCATGGTGGACAAAAGGGGCGAGAAAAGTAAATTTCTAAAGACATTAAATCATCTGCGCCCTTACTTTTAACGACGGCCTAATCGTATGAAACACGACAAATACCACTCGATGCACTCTTTACAGCAAGATACAGTATATCGAGTTCCCACTCAGATGAACTGATCCCTACAGCAGGGTCAGTTCTCTCCCGCTGTCTCTGAAAGCCCACAAACCGAATATTATATATTTATGCCATAATAGGCATATGGGGGTATCAGGGTATCGACTTTTCACAACTTACCTTGCTCTTTCCTCACATAAGCTTTTCCGTCACAGTTCGTGATCTTGGACTTACTCTTGACTCTGAGCTTACTTTCTCTCAACATGTGAACCTGGTTGCACTGAGTTGTTACAAATACATAATAATATATAGTTGTTAAAAATTACAAATACATCTAAACTTCAGTCCATTCTAAACGCTGCCGCCCGCCTCATAGGGGGCATTGCAAAGTTTGACCATATCTCCTATTTTATCCGTGACTCCCTTCACTGGCTCCCCATCCGCCAGCGCATCCAATTCAAGGTCTGTTCCCTCATGCGAAGCTGTCTTACTGGCTCTGCTCCTCACTATCTTATAACATTTGTGCAGCCTTTTATGTAAAAAATGTTCTTCAATTATCACTGCTAACATATAGGCCTATATTTAAAAAAGTTAAAGTAGTGTAGAGTCGAAACCCTTCAGTTGAATACCAAGAACGTTGCTTGTCTGTAAAATAATGAACTAACTGGATGAAAAATAGATGAAATTTAAGCCAGAGGTGCAGCTGATCTGCCATTGCATTAGAAGCCTAAGGGTGCCGTGATCTGAAAAAAGGTTCGAGCCAATGCTCTAATTATTCTATTAGTTGTTTAATACATGTATTAAATATATCTCGCTCTTCTGTTACGTCGGCTACTGCAGAAAGAACTTGTAGCAGATTGAAAATAATAAAAATATTACTTGTGATCCACCAAGACGATTAAATGAACATCTGTCTATAGGCTAGACAGCATTTAATTTACGCCTAATATCAATCGAAAGAGAACTGACTGGAGCTATTGACTCTAAAGCAGCTATCAATCGCTTTGCACTGATGAAGCATATATAGTAGAAAACAATTCATATTTATAAATGCTTGATGAATCTGCGACAACATTATGTCCTGGAGCATTTTGCCATTTTGAAACAGTTTTATTTAGAATAGTAGGCTATATAATGATGGTCTACTACAGTACTAAGCATTATTTCAAACATAGGCTCCTATCGTTTAAAGTCAATTACAATATTTAGCCTACGCATGAACATGGCGCCCCTCAGAAAGAGCCCTTGCCCCCCCCGCGCTCAAGCAACCCTGGATCCGCCACTGTCCAGCGATATGAAATTTTTACACAACATCGAATTTCTAGGTCAACGCGACTGCTTTAAGCTCAATATGACGTTTCATTCCGACAAATAAGCTGACATTTTCCAATAGAAAATCACCGTTAAGTTCAACGGCAGCGCGTCCTTTCGGTAGGGGGATACATACCAGTTTTTTTTACAAGCCTCCCTCAAAATCACGCCCAAGCCGCGCGATGCCGGGTACAAAAGCTAGTTCCACATAAAATAAATGGAAACTGCACAAAACCACTGAGAATTTGTTGCAGTTCTGACTCTGAAAGCCATATTAAAAACTTTGTTATTATGAGGTTGATTTATGAAGAGGTCATATTCAATTTAAACTCAAAAGAATCTTTTACTCACTGTGGGACATATTCATTGGTTGTGTACCTTATCAGTAGACATGTCTTTCCAACGTTGCTGTAAACAAAAGCAGTAGCCTATCTCCCTTGAATCATAAAATGAGACAAAATATTTTAAAAAACCTGTTCCATACGTCATCCAGGCTATAGGGGGCCTACACCTCATCAGGCTGCTTACTAGAAAAGCATCAACTGCACTTCTGTCAGCATTCCCTATTTTTAAGACCATCAACTTCATACCTTCAGGCCTTATGTACATCGGTCTCTACACTCCCTGGTCGCTCCGCCCTGCGCTCGGCCGCCGGCGGCCTTCTGGTTGTCCCTCGCATGCGTGGTGCAACTGCTCAATCCAGAAGTTTTGCTTATGTCGGCTCCTCTACTTGGAACCATCTTCCGCATGAATTGCGACTTGAGCTCCTTGCCCTTTCTCTTCCTCTGTTTCGGAAACGCCTGAAGACCATCTTACTTGTTAGAGACAGCACTAACCTGGGTCGGAAGCGCCTCTGAATCTCTGAGTGGCGCTATACAAATGTTCAATTACAATTACACCTGTACCTTGCGTGTACGATAGCGGTGCTCTCAAGCCCTTCAGATTTATATTCTGAAGTATTTATTGTTAATTTAATTTAGCATATCGATAATGATGTTAATTATCTCAATAAGACGACTTGGCGAATTACATGGGACATGTGACACAATAGCCTACATGAGGAATTTAAATATGTGGATTACAAAAGGCACTATTAAAGTTATTGTAATTGTAGTTGATAGGAAAAGCTACAGTGAATGGTCTGGAAAAAATATGGAAGGACAAACATGTGAGTATAGACACGAAAAAAAGATTGGTGAAGGCTCTGATCATACCAACAGTAACATACGGCAGCGAGACATGGACAATGACCAAGAAAATGAGAAAAAGATTAACGCATGTGAAATGTGGATATGGAGGAAGATGCAGAGAATATCATGGATAGAGAAAAGGACCAACGATTGGGTGCGCATGAGTATCGGAATTGAGAAAGAAGAGACACTACAACAAACAGTGCTAAGAGCAAAGTTGAGGTTCTGTGGTCATGTCATGCGATCAGATGGATTGGAAAAGGAAATGATGTTAGCATATGGAGAGGGAAGGAGAAAACAAGGACGACCAAGGAAAAAGTGGATGGACGAGATACATGAAACAACTGGAATGATTTTGGCAGAACTAAGAGATGCGACGGCGGACAGAAGGAAATGGAGAGGCTTGATCATGACGGTCGCTAGAGTTCAAGGAACTGACAGCACAAGGTAACAAGGTAAGTTGTAAATACGAAGATTTATATAGCATCGTCGGTTGCAAGCTACTTCAGTGACTGTACTTCTAGGATACTTTACAAAACTGACTGCTGTCAGCGCAAATTCTAATGCTCGGGACTACATAGCGAGTACTGTAGTTTAAAATGGTTTCCTGAATAGTTGCAGGAAGGCAGTTCCAGGCAAGTGTACTAGCGACCCGAAAGGCCCGATCACATGTTTTAGTTTTTGTCACTGTCACGAAAACATCAGCGGTCTTTTATGATCGCAGACGCGACCTGTTGGAGTAATCCGATAGCGGCCTGATGTTGTCTGCGAGGTAGCGTGGCGCGCAGTTGTTCAGACATTTAAGCACCAGGATGCAGAATTTAAATTTGATGCGCTCGCCTATAATAAATTCTGAGTCACTGAAGCTCATCTTGTATTGCGGTTGTAATGTGGTCGAACTGTTTGAATCGCAATACCAGACAGGCAGCAGCGTGGATGACCGCCTGAAGCCGAATGATACTGCGTGTGGCAAGCCATCAAGGCGACTTTGCAGTAATGGATTCAAGATTAAACTTTGCACGAGATGGCGAGTCACATCCTGTGGGAGAGACCGAGAAACATACCTCAATAATTGTCTTAGGATTCCGCAACTGGTCCTCACAAGTCCCATGATTATTATTATTATATTCGTTTATTTTTGGCACACAAAAACAGCTGACAAACTGCAAATGATTACAGTCGTGTTACGTCATCGATAGGTCTCTGTCAAGGAAAACACCGAGATCACGGACCTCGTTCTTAGGCTCGCCAGCATCTGCACCGATGACGAAAGGCCGGGCGAACGTTAAACCGTATGAAGCGCAGAGGCTTCCCCTTGTCTGCTACATTCGGTGCATCTGATCTGGCCTTGGCAGCAGATGCAGGTCTGCGTCGAATCATCTGTACTGATCCATACCATGTCCTCCGGGGAATTTTCCCTCTTCACGAAAAGAACAAATACGACCTAGGCTTACGTCATAGGACGCATAACTTCACCCTCCCCATTAAGGATACCCGGAACTATATTAAGCTTACTCGAGTCTTATTTAAGGATGTAACCTATTAGTTATTTAAGGATGTAGCCTATTAGTTATTTAAGGATGTAGCCTATTAGTTAAAAAAAATCCCTTTTAACTATGGGGTCGTCCATTAATTATGTCAACAAAATAGGGGAGGGGTTTGGAAAAGTTTGACAGTTGTTGACAGGGGGAGGGGGTTCGGGACAAGTTGACGTCAAATTTTTTTTCCCCAATGTAATGTGAAATGTCTAAAAAAAAAGGTCATCTAAAAATGTCTAAAAATAAGGTCGGTCGTCGGAGTTCAAATTTCAAAAAAAAAGGTCGTTGGGAAAATTTGTTTGTCTGGTAACGCTCGTGGTGGGGGGGGTTCTGGGATTGTTGACATAATTTTTAGGGGTCCGTCAATGTTTGACAGTTGTTGACAAGGGGAGGGGGTCAAAAAGGCCTAAAATTTGTTGACATAATTAATGGACGACCCCTATCTAATTGTAGCTCGGCTACTATAGTAATAAACCTGCGTAAATTGTAACTAGTTGCGTTGATTGAGCGCCTGTGATTAAGCTGCTTCCCGCGACTTCGCTTCTGGGGGCGCTTTAGAAGTTTCGAGTTTACGATTACGATTACAAGAAATTTTACGCTAAACGTCACATTACGCGAAGAAAATAGTCCGTAGTTTGTTACATTCATGCTAAGATCAAACTAAACCTTTCTCTTTCTATCTTGTTTGGCACTTATAACTTCGATTCTAAATCATTTCAAAGCAGAGCTAGTTCTTTAGAAGCTTTTCGAGGTCCATCATAATTTATGACAACGTGTAATGATGCTCATCTATAAATAGTAATGTCCGTATCGGAATCTTCACGTTCCGTTAAAGTTGCAGTGATTGTTATCCAGTCAAGATAACTTACCCGTCTCCGACAAGGACGCACTTGATGGTTTCCTCGACAGCCAACATTGTAACAATAAGTTTACTATTAAAAACTATCGTAAATTGTAAAAAATTATGTACTTCCAATATCCTGAAACTAAGTCGTTTTCGATATTGGTTTACAGAGAGTTAGCCTACTTTCGTCATTCAGAAGCCATGCCTCTTCGTCTGTGTCACTATCTCGGATCTCCAAGTCTGCCATCGTGAGCTTAGGCCAATTATCTGCATCCCTCTCTCAGTCACCTACCAGCCGCTCGTGGGCGTGGCTATGGCTGGCCAAAGACTACCCTTACAGTTTGCATTGACTGATTACTTATGTAAACAGTTGTAACTAGACTATCATGAATCTCACGTGGGGCTTTCCACTGAAAACTAGTTTCATCTTTTCAAGAATTCCTACCCTGACCCATCTGATCATCGGCCCTCCAATTCTTCTCGACCTAAACGACAACCGCCTTAGCAGCTGCTCTGCTCCTCTCTTGATCTGGCTCCTCTAAATCCTCACTTTGACAACCATTTGGAAAGCCCCTATCGTAATCGTAAACTCGAAACTTCTAAAGCGCCCACAAAAGCGAAGTCACCGGAACCAGCTTATTCACAGGCACTTTATCAAAACCAAGTCGATAGGGAAGGGTCAAGATCCGGAGAGTCAGGCAGGCAGACAGTCAGACGGCTAAGGTGGATGATGTTTAGAGTTGAAATTGCGAGGGAGATGAAGGGAATCGGGATAAGATTTGTGAAAAAGGAGTGTTGTTAGTTTTGAGTGGGAGACCTGCGGAGAGATAGCAAGAGGTGAGGTTTTGGTGAGTTCGTGGGATGGATTGGATATATGTGTCGTAGCACAGGCGGGAGTTTGTTCCAAAGAGGCATTACAAAAATTTACAGCTATGGCTATGGAGCGATTTGCAAATTTAAGTGATGAGGTGACGGAAGGGCGGAGCAGTGTGAGTGTGGAAGATCATCCGAAGATGAACGGGTTGAACGAAGAGCCGTGAACAACTGACGGAGATAAGAGGGCTGGGAGGGTTGAGGTGTGTTGTAGGTGAGTGATATGACTTTGTTCTATTCGTTCAGGAATTTTGAGCCAGCGGAGTGAATTCAGGACGGGGTGATGTGGTGGTGTTCGGGGATTTTGGTGACAGCACGGGCGAGGGCATTCTGAATAGATTGGAGTTGGAGGCGGTTAATTTGGGTGATGTCGATGTTCAGGAAAAGCGTATTGCAGTAGGCTAATATAATTTGGCGTGAACTATGGATGTGGCGATTGTAGATGCAGTTTTGAAGTCGAGTATAGGACGGATTCTGCGAAGGTCACGGATGTGCATGAAGAAAGAGCGGGAAAGATGAGTGATGTTATCGGAAAAGCTAAGATTCTGGTCAAAAGTAACACCGAGGCCTATAAGAATGAATTCAGTTTTAGAGGGTTGAGGCATAACAGGTTTGATGTCATCCAGGAGGAGATTTGTTTAACTATACATGGAGAAGACGATGGCGTTGGAGAAGCTGTTTGGAGAGAAAGAGATGAATAATTGGGTGTCTTCTTATAGATGACGGTCGACTGCGGATGCTTTGATGAGGTGAGTGGAGTAGTGTAAGGGATGAACAAGAGGGCCTGAGAACAGAACCTTGCGCAAGGAACATCACAGGTGAGAGGGCATGATTGTGATGAGGTTTCTGGTGTTTTAGCGGAGAAGGAGCGGGAAGAGAGATAGGACCAGAATCCAGAGGAGAGCAGTGTAAGAAAAACCGAACCAGCTGGTCGACAGACTTTGGAGTAATATGTTGTGGTCAATGGTGTCGAAGGCTGCAGAAATATCAAGGAGGCAGAGACATGAGAATCGCAGCTAATGAAACATTTAATGAAATTCAAAGAAATGTACTGCTACAAAACCTGTCAACTTTCAATTTGTAATGTATCATAATGAAATTTGAACATTAATTTTTATTGCCCTTTCAACGGTGCCCCTGGATCTTTGAGCCCCATTCAGCATGTCCGTGAAATCTGATGAGTCCCATAGGCCTATTGACCCGACACGGCTATGCTCACAGAGAGGGTCACAAAATATCATAACACAGGGTAAAAAATACCATATGGTTCTAGTTCCAACAGTGCCACATAGAAGTTGTCTCTTTGCTAGTTACCATACATGTTTAGTAAGTAAGTAAGTAAATGTATCCTTTATTGCACCAATTGCTAACCGCATTTTGGTTTACATTCTACAATGACCTATGATCTCAAATGTTACATTTCAATTTCTAGTGTTTTTCAAACTGTGCAGTGTAGTGTTTGGTCAAGAGTAAAGCATCCTTATAATAAATGTTTTACGGGCCAAACTGTCAGCAGCGGGTATAACTCTGTTATGAGCACGAGGACGCATAGAGTAAATAGCTGGTTTTATCAGAGGTAATAGTACATGTTGTACATGAGCAGGGTCGTTAATTATGGCCGATAAGAGACGGGAGGGAGTCTGCGCACTGACATAGCCGCTCAAATCTTTATTAGGAATCCGGAAGAAAACGCGCCCGAACCAATCGTCTTATTATGGCCTGGAGTCGAACCCGCCTCTTCTGTCCAACATACCCCCACCAGACAGGACAACAGACAACATCCGTGCTACTTTGGATGAACTGACGCCGTCTATTAGCTTTGGTACTCAGGCCCGCCGAGACGGGGGCAGGGGGGCAAAAACCCAGGGGCCCGGGCAGGGCCCGGCAATCAACCTATGAAAAATATTATAATAAGTTATACAAAGTTTATGATTTATGCCTTGTAAAATATAATAGTACGGACACTTAACTACAATAGTTGCATATATAAATATAATTTTGCAGGGTTGTACCCGTACTATTATTATTTCAGTTTGTTTAAAAAAATGTCTCATAAAGTCTAAGGACAGTTAGGGGCCCGTGACTGCTCTGCCTAGGGGCCCGGAATTTCTGTCTGCAACCCTGTTGGTACTGACAAACCATAGGCAACCAAGACACGGACAGCGTACATTGATTGTCTCATTTGTCTGGCCTTGATGATAATGTTGATAACATGCATGGGTTCACAGGGCACAGCTTATTTAATGTGGTGAGTGCCACTATATACAGTTGATGATGATGATGATCATGAACCCGACAATTTCTACAGCGCCATAACGCAGCACATGTCGTTACGGGGACAAATGAAAAACGTCAGTCAGGATAGGGCCTATATAGGCCTACATATTTGTTATGATCAGTGTTGGGTAAACTCACACAAGAAATGAGTTAAATCAAAACTCAACTCATGCACCTCAAAATGAGTTTAAACTCAAACTCAACTCATCCTAAGTGAAATGAGTTAACTCAAACTCAGTTGTTAAATGAGTTAACTCATCAACTCACTTGTCTCATACCAGCACGTTCTAATCGAACGTTGTACAAATGCACAGTTACCAGGAAATGGTATCATCAGTTTATTATTACTAGTATAACTGTTATTATTATTAATGGGATAATGGATAAATCAGGTTATTATTACTGAGTCAAAGTAAACACCACAGTCCTTTCACATCTCAAACATGACTGGTATTAGCTTTAAGCAGAAGTTTTAAAAGTTGGTGTGTTACAGCCTGTTCCGATATTTAAAAAACCGGCTTGTTTCAACATAATATGTGCCGAGTGAGTTGAGTTTGAAATAATTGAGTTATAACTCAAACTCACAGAAAATATGAGTTAACTCAAACTCATCCCTCACACTCTTTCAGATGAGTTAACTCAAACTCATAAATCACAGCAAGTGAGTTAACTCGTGAGTTTAAACTCATCTGAGTTAACTCATACTCAACACTGGTTATGATGCTATATTGCTCACCTGTGTGGTGAGGCTGATCAGGGTCAACTATTCTACCCCTCATCGTCAAACGCATCACGACAGCCAAGACGAGAATCCAGTCAAAATCACCAAAAAACGAAGTAAATTAATTTGAGGTCGATGTACAAACTAAAGATACGCAACTTAAAATAATTTATGTGTACAATAAATCCAAACAGTACGAGTGAATACACTTAGAAACCGCCAATAATGCAAACTAAACCGGATACTCCATTTCGCTAAGAGGGATACTCATTCAGAGAAGGTACTCTATTTCGTGACACCGGTATGCTCACCGTAACACACATATTATAATATTCATATAAATATTGTATAATGATTAAGGTGTCTTTCATGAAAGCGCAAAGGCATAAAGTCCAGAAAGTGTAACATTCCCTTAATTAATAATCTGTGTTCACTGTTTTTGCCTGATAAAACCTATCTATTGCTAAACGGAACATTTATCAAGTCATTTGACTTTTAATAGCAATCATTTCTAGCTTTGCTTAAAACCTGTGTATCCGAGTTTGCACTGGGTTTAACCACTTTTGCCATAAAATATTATATCAACCGAATCTTTCTCAGTTGGAGTTTATTTCAAGGTCGCAATTAGCCTACAATGAAAAAGGTGCATCCACAGATAATGCAAGGACAATATTACAAGAAATAAGTAGGAGTTTGTAAGTTGGCTAACACAATGCTTTTAATGAAAAAAATCACGATTATTGTACCAATAAAGTAAGCAACAAAAGCTGGTCATGCATTCCTTGCTGATCTGAAAAGTATTGGAAGCCACCTTAAAACAATACACATTTCCGCTTTCGCTCTGGTTTCGGCTTTGGGTAAAGCACTGCTCGAATCGCCTCCTCGAAAACTGTCCTCAGGTCCTTTTGAGTCAGAGCTGAGCATTCCAAGTATTTGACAGCATTGATCTCTTCAGCCATTGCCAAACCCTGCACGGTCAAAAGTATTGAATGAGGACTTTGAATTCTAAACGATTCACTGTTTCATTATAGTTTAAGTCTTAGATTTCTAATATAAGCTTAATGGAAAGCACTTTAACAGTACTATAAACTAATCATTGGAATTAACTACGATTGTATATATGACTAGGCTTGTATTGAAAGTATATACAATTATGATTGTATATGACTTTGTGTATAGATAGGCCTATATAAATATATACATGACTATTTTAGAGGAAGTTAGAACACAAATATCTGTAGGTAATTGATATATAGGCTTGCTAGTGGTTTCTCTAAATTTGACCATGTCTCGCATTATATGCGTGACGTATACTCCACTGGCTTCCTTTTTCCAGCACATTAAATTTAGGATTTCGGTTTGGGTCTGGCGGTGCCAGTTAGGGAGCGCCCCAGCCTACTTCTGCGAGTTCCGTTGCCCTACCTCAGGTTTGGCTGCCCGCAGAAATCTTCGTTTTGTATCTCGTGGCGAACTCGGTTCCCTTTGCGCGCACTTCAAAGATGCAACTTCGTGCTTTCTCAGTGGTTGGGCCGACCACGTGCAATAATCTTCCTTCAGATCTGCGTGTTCTTTTAGCAAGCGACTCTGAATACACCTTTTACAAGAATTTGAAAACTGTTCTTTATCCCTGGAATTGGGCTGGGAGCACCTATGAGTAGGTTATCTTCGAGGGGCGCTATATAAGTCCTCTGAACGAATGAAAGAATGAAAGAAATTTTGATTCAATTCCGCGAAACAAAGATTAAAAGTGATTAAAGACAAAGAGGAACAGTCTTTGAGCTAACTCCGACATGCAGGATGCATCAATGGTTATGAAATGTTTGCAATTCCCATTTTCTCAGCTTCGACTGTTGAACATCGGTGACCAGTTCTTTACCCTGCCACTGAATGCGTACATTCAGTGTACATATTTATAGCATATAGTTCCCTATGGGCACACATGCAAACCTCAACACATATTTACGCCATGGAGGGCATTTTAATCCCGAACTCTGCACGGACACTCCACCAAGCTAATCACAAGACAATTCCAGCATGTGGGACATGAGATTAAAATAATCGAGAACAGGTTCCAACCTCGTCATAGGTGATCGGCCATAGCTTCTTCTCCCTAAGTCTTTGAATGCAATCTTTGTCTTCACGCAAATCAAGCTTTGTCCCCACAAGAACAACTGGAGTTGAAGGACAGTGGTGACTTACTTCTGGGTACCACTACAACATTTAATCAATAACGATATAGTTAGCAAACACTACACTCATTAAATTTATCACGGTATCGCAAGAAACCCTCAACCCTGACAGTAATGACAGCTTCTCAAGTTCATATGGTGACAACAGCATGGATATGGTAAGGCAAGCGTAGCCTATACCACCAAGCCGCCGCCGAATTTTTTTCCAAACCGATTAGCCGCCGGAAATTTTACGGCTTAGCCGAAAAACCGCCGAGAATGTTTTCAGGGCCAGCCGCCGGAAAAAATCAGCTAATTCAGCTAGAACACGCACAAATTTATGATTATAAAGTTTGCATGTAGATTATGTTCCTGACTTCTACTTCCGGTTCTATATTCAATGTCGAATATTTTATCATAATTATGGTGTCTCTGTTAAATTTTTATAATATTGTTTTCAATGCAAAAACTTAAAAGTGGTTTGTATTATTGGATTTATTGCTAACTGCGTATCGTTTACTATAAACTTTCTTGCGATAGCACACCGTCAGTTCGGTAGTAGGCCTACTAGTAGTATTACAATTTAAGATAAAGTTCAGGCAGCAGTAGGCAAAAGAAAGGTCGAGAACAAATTCACAGTGTATCGTTCGTATGCTACATGACAATATTGCACTGATTACTGAGTCTGTCTGAGGCCGAGATCAGTGAGGATACTAATAACGAACAATGACTGAAGACTTTTGTAGATTAGCTCACAAGTTCCGACTTACTGAAACTGTATTGTTTCGTATGACTTTCTCTGTGCCACTAATTGTTCATTTATATGGCATTGTGACAGTTATTCTAATGTCTAAGTAATTGGCATTTTGGAACTCTCTATATAGTCGATACACTTTTTGAACGAACTATGTGCTAGCCGAAAAAAGTAGTTTACGTGATTTTACAGCTAGACGAATATTTTCTCAAGCCAGCCGTTAGCCCAAAAAATTTCGGCTTGGGGGTATGGGCATAGGTAAGCTATAGTAATAAGGGTAACGTAAGGTAAGTAAGCTGAAGGTAAAGTTAATGTATGACAATGTAAGGTATAAGGACAAGTATAAGCTGAAGTAATCACACATTACCACGAGTCTCTATCAATTATATTATTGCATATAACTTGGTGACTTGAATGATCCTTTAGCTAATATGCAATATGAGGACAGCTAGACAGTAACTGCTAAATATTCTGTTAGGAGTGAGTAGTGACTCAAAACACCAGTCTGCATTACAATTATACATCGGATACCAAAAAATGCCTAACCTAAGAACTGTCACCATGACATTGGTTTAATTGATTCAAGGTATCTTTAAACCGTCGTATTTCTCTTTGCAGCTGCGACGATTATGTGCAAATCTGTGAAAAAAATGCATAGCATAACTCTCCCCGGCTAGCATGATTAATGAACTTCATTGTAGGACCAGCAAAGAAGTAACTAATGAAGTACAAGTCCCAACAGTCGCCACATATACCATATGAAGTTTTGAATAGCTGTGCAGCCTAAATGTGATTGTATTGTAATTAGGTTCCTTTAACAACCCTCTCTGCTATAGTCAATCAGTATACACTAAAGTTTTGTGTAGTAGGTGCACTTTAAAACACTAGTCGTCTATAAACAATTCCACCATGGATAATTTAACCGGCATAAAACAAACATTTGAAGTCTATAATGATTTTGTGTCCATCTTCTGAGAATAAATACACAAATTATTACTTCATCTGTGTCAATTGTCAATGTACATCTCACTCTAGGAAAGGTTTTGACAACAGCAGACCTTATTTCTGACATTTTCGAAGGAAGCTGGACTGATGAGTGAAAAACATATAAGAAACACATCCTGACAAAAAAAACAATAATGTTCAGTGAGTTGTCGAAACATAAATTTTAAATACAAACACAGTTTTGAAAATATAAATTGCAGTAACATCGTTTCAAAACTCGTCTATACACTAGTGATATTAGTATCCATCTTCTTAAAACAAATAACTATTATTTAAAACAAAAGCAAGTACGGATTCTCTCTTGAATTAAATCTAGTTAAAATTCTATCTGATGACATTTTTAGAACCAGCGTCACAAAGCTATCACGCACCTCGTTTGTTGTTTACACTCATTAAATTATATCACAAATAATTTTTTTTCCCTAATTTACATTTTATTTAGATTAGGCCTACTTATAATTATACTGTTTTCATTAAGACCCACTGTTCGTTTTAGATAATCAGACACAAATGCAGAAAAATGTCAATTTTATACAAAGGCTGAGCTTACCGATCACATTATTCATACAGACTTTGGTCCAGTATACAAATATCAGGTCTGACGTTGAAGAACTTGTAACAAGAGGACATAGAATAGAAACACCCTTGATAGTACTTATGAGACTGGTTAGTGGATGCATCCTTCTAGACAATGATATTATATATAACACCACTTCAAGAAACCCATTATTTCCACTTTCATTCTTACATGAACTCAAGTTATTGCTGATTATCATTTTATGTTGTCAGTTTCCAGGCTTAAGCTTTCATTGAGATGCAAGACTATGAATACCGTATTAACTTACAATCAAGTAATGCCCACAACTAAAAGGCATTGCAATGCACCTCTTTGTAAAATTCTAAAATCCGCAACACATCGATCGCCACTTCAGATTATCTATTCTAAAGTGCTTTGTAAATTGCCAAAACAATTACTAAATAAGGCTGGGTTTGAATCAAAATTTGTATTAAATAATCGTTTGAAATTAAAATATTCTGACGCTCATGAAGCAAAAATAAACAACAATTGAGAATATATCAAAAGTTCTATGCGAGTAATGCGACACTGCAGCAGCAAATTACTTAGCATCGCCAAACAAAATACAAGAAAAAACACAAAACACTACAACTTATGTAAATTAATTTGAATATAACTCCGAAAGACGAAGCATTGGAACACTTGCTGTCTGTGGATAGGCCATAGGACGAGGACCATCGAAATCTTCTTGACCAGGTGTATCCCAAAGACCGAGATTTACCGGACGACCATCGACCGATTTGTTGATTGGTCGGTATTCAGACACGAGAGTAGGTAGATACCTACAGCAGACACCAATCCAGTGTTTTATTAACAATGTCATGTGTCTCAACAAATTAAAGAAAATAAATAAATGTATCCATTATCCATAGGCCTACTGCTTGTCTCAGAGTGTGGCCTTCTATTGTTTATTTGTTTGTTTGTATGTTTGTTTGTCCCACTAAAACCCACGAATGGAAACTCCAGCGATATGACTCCAAAGTAAGATGGTTACTAAAATCACACTCTTAGGAAATAGGAATGCTCTGGTAGGCTCTTGAGACATCACACGATATTTTGGTACATGTAAAATACTAATTAGGGTAAAAAATAACCAAACAGAAATTGTTAAAAATTACAATGATTTATATGATCTGACAATGACACACCGAAACCCAAACATTCTACTGCAGTGAAACACAACTTGCCAGTAGATAAGAAGTAAATCCTCTGGGCCAAAACAAATGCGCTACATAAATAAATATGATTCTCCCATAACCTAGGTTAGATTTTTACAAATTGAACCAATAAGAAACCATATTTCTATAATACCCAAGTTCTCGCTATGACTCATCGATCGAAACTATCGGAAATTCCCAAGATTTCGAAAAGATCGATCGCGCTGCTGACACGACGTAATCGTTAGGTCAATTCCCGCGGTATCGATCGGTGAGTCATAGGCGTAATCGTTAGGGACAATACCGCAGTATCGATCGATGAGTCAAAGGTCGAGGAAGTTCCCAACAGTTTCTTTCAGTCGTCAGTTTTGATGATGAGTCGTCACACGGTCGTTAAGTCTTCGTTATCAACCCATGAATTAAAGGACTCAGGATAACCAAGCCATTTTACGAGTGATTTCTTTCCGCGTTTTCTGATAACCTTCTCGATTCTAAATAATTCTTGAGTCGTCTTCTGTAGCTCTTGCTCGTAGAATGAGCCTTGAATTTCTTCTCCGTTATAATCTTTAATCTTATAGGTTGGAGGATCAGTGTATTGAACTCCAGACACGGTAAACACCTCTTCAGACCATCTCGCCGTGTATCCTTTTTCAAATGTAGTCTTTTTCTTCGTTATTCTAACTTTATCACCTACCGAGAACATAGGCTTAATGGGTTCTGAAATTTCATCACCGTACAAGTTCATCCATACAGTCTTTTCATTATTTTTCAGGCTCGCTTTTGCAGGCGTCATTTTAATAGAAGAATGTCTCGCGTTATTATAATTACTAACCATTTCGCCTAATACATCGATATATCTTCGAGTTGAATTAGCTGTAAAATACTTAAACATTTTATCCCTCATCGTTCTATTCCAACGTTCGACTACACAGGATTTCTCCTCATTTTCAGTGGAATATAACTCAACTAAATTCTTTACATCCTTATTATAAAATTCTTTTCCTTTATCTACCCACACTTTACCCGGTTTTCTTCCGCTCTCTAATATTTTCAAGAAACCACTAGCTGTAGATTTTCCGCTCTTATCATGTAGTGGCACGATCCAACCATACTTTGAAAATACATCTATAACCGTTAACAAGTATTTCACGCCATCGTTATCTTTAGCGAACGCCTGCATATCGATCAGATCAGCTGCCCAAATGTCATCTATACCCCCGACGTACACCTTCCGTTTTCTAAAATGCCTTACTACAGGTTTATGCAATTCATCCGCTAGTTGGTCAGTCCATTTCAAGCTTTTTTTAAACCTAATCCCAAACTCGATTTAGCTGATAATATAGGCTTAACTAAACTCCTCTCTATTCGTTCTCGTAAGCTTGGATTAGAAATATTATTCAAAGCAGTAATCATAGTTCTATCAGCTACATTCCTATTAGCCGTATCGGAGTATTGATTGTAAGCTAAATCGTGAATATACGCCGCATTATCGACCCTATCAACTGGTTTAGACCACTCTTTCGGAGTTCCATCAGGATTCAACCTCAAATCTAGTCTAGTTCCTGGTCCTGTAAACTGATGGCCCGGTAAATGCATCTCTCCTGGGAATTTAGCCCAAGGCAACTTAATACCGCTTGTAACCGAATTTAGAGCACTGACAAGGTCGCCTCCTTGTGCTGCTTTCACGAATTGAGTCTTAGTAGTTCCACATACAACGCATACGCCTCGTAGCATAGGCCTATTATTTTTACTGACGACGTTCTGAACGTCTTTCGTTTCGGTTTTTCTCTTACACTTTACGCAATACATCGTTATTTTAAATACAAAAACATTTATATTTAAAATGACTATGGAAGTTAAGGATTTATCGTGGAACGAAAACGCATCGAAAAGATTAAATAACCCACTATTACCGAGAAGTATACGAGGTTTAATCGTAGGGAAGTCTGGATGTGGTAAAACGACTTTACTGCTGAATTTACTCTTAAGGCCTGAATGGTTAGACTACGATAACCTCCAGGTATTCGGTCTGTCTCTCTTTCAACCAGAGTATAGAATACTAAAAAAGCACTCGAAGAAAAGTTACCTAAACAATCCATAATCGGGTTATTCGACTGCCAAGACGAGATCATGAGACAAAATATTCCACCAGCATTTGTAGTTGAGGAAATGGCTAAACACTCGAATGAGAAATCTGATATATCTGCCAAGTTCTTTGAATCAGCTGAAGACGTACCAGACCCGAGAGAATTAGTGCCGGCGAAGAAGAACCTAATGATCTTTGACGACCTACAGCTACTCAAACAGAACAAATGCGAGGCCTACTACATCCGAGGAAGGCATAGCAATGTTGACTGCTTCTACCTCGCACAAAATTATTTCAAACTGCCTCGGCAAACCATAAGAGAGAACGCAAATTTTATCTGTTTATTTCCTCAAGACTTAAAAAATATTAATCATATCTATCACGATCATGTAGGCGAAGTAGACATGCCACTGAAAGAATTTAGGAACCTATGCAAAACTATTTGGAAACGTCCGCATGGATTCCTAGTAATCGATTCAACTAGCGGCGCTGACAAAGGAAAGTATAGATGCGGATTCGATGAATTCTACATACCATCGTTAATATAAAATAATAATCTCATTATAAAAAAAGAATGGAATCTGCTCTCGAAAAACTATCGACTATCATGGAAAAAGTGGAACGTAACACGAGTCCAAAATCGTCTTTTTATATTTTGTTGAGTAAAAAGAACGCGAAGATTAGGACTCAGTTTAATCCGCTAATCGAACTGGACGCGGGTAAAAAGTATGAAATGTCTCTTCTTAATCTAGAAACTTATTTTTCTTTTCCGAATATTGACGCTACAAACAACCACTTGAGATATTCACCCGATGGGGGTGATACGTGGGTCGATGTAAACGTCCCTGAAGGGTGTTATGAAATTACAGATATAAACGATTACCTGCAGAGAGTTATGAAAGATAACGGACATTGCGATGCCGACGCACAACCTAATATTTCGATAGAACCAAATAGTAATACGTTAAAGTCGGTGCTAACTATTGCGCCGAATTATAAAGTTGATTTTATGTCGGACAACTCGATTAGAACGGTCCTAGGTTTCCTAATGAAAGTGTCCTATTACTAAAAAATGAAAGTGTCCAAAAGTTATTCTCCAACCGATTATTCCGTTCTACATGCTCCTGCAAAACTCCAGTAAAAATATGAAGAGATTATTTTAATATTTAGAACTTGCTCAAACCAATCAAAGTTTTTGTAAATATCGCTTTATTATGAAAATCTATACCGGAAAACTTTTTATCAATAAATATACCAGGTACTATTGAATAGTATAGTGTATACTATATAACTATTCAGTTCTGTTAGCATTACACTAGTGAGTCTAGTGTATACTGTATATTAATACTGTATAATGTATTGTATGTCTAGTTGTCTACAGTACTAGTATAAGTAAGTATATACTAATAGTCTATTACTAATAGTTACTAGTTCAGTCAAACAACATTAACTGGCCTGATTCGTTCTAAAACACTAGTCTTCGTTGGTTCTGAAAACTTATTTCTGTGGTCTTCTACCACTTGCAGCAAGAATTGCTTTTGTTCTTCATTACGTGTTAGTGAAGAGTTAAATTCTTGAATAAGAGCAACTCCTCGTTCTGCCAGGTCATTAACTACTTTGATCGATTGAACAATATCCTGGTCTCTTCTGTATGTTTCATTGAGTTCCCATTGGCTTGGATCACACTGCATGAAATCTTCAGACAAGCCAAGGATCTTAAAAATCTCACAGTAGATTTTGTGACCAAATCATGTAATCCTGTAAGTGCTGGTTCAGGCAAGGGTATAATGCGATTGGGTGGTACCTCAGATCCTTCACTTTCATTGAGGGCCTTGACCATTAATCTCTTTTCTTCAACTGTAACTTCGTTGTCAAAAAAACTAAATCCAACCAAGACTTCAGAGAGATACCACAAATGGCGATTGAATGCTGTTATAGCAGCCATTGCCACTTTCTTGTTATGATATGACGACAGTGCGCAGAGCAAGGCAAGATCGTTTCTTGGAGCTGCAGTTGATAGGGGACTTTGGAACCAGTATTTTATATAAATCGCAGTAACAAAAAGGCATACATCTTTCAGATGTTTCCATAGTTTGTCACTGTAAGAGATTCCACGAGTTTTTCTTGATCCAGTTGACTCTGCTTGCAAAGATTCATATTGATTACGGAATAGCCACATTTTCAAAGAATAAATGGCCCTAGCCATCCAGCGAGCACGATGCATAGCTCCGGGATATCTAAAATGTACTCCACGCGGAGGAAGACCACCTAAGAAAATAATCGACAGTTCCAGCAATTCACCATAATCGTCTCTTGGCTGGTATTTCTGAAGTTGGTTTACAGCAAACTCAATAACACCGTCTTTCCATGGGGCAATTATACTCGACATACTCTCGTCTTTCATTGCTGTTGAGAATGAAGTTTTGTCTATCCTTGGCCAGATGTCTTTAAAATGAATGAACAGCTCTAGTTTGGGAGATTGCGAAACATCATGGAGGCTAAAAACTTTTTCTAGCATAATCTCTGACACATGATGACGACAAGCTAAGTTCAGAAGTTCTTGGCCAAGCTCAGTCTCTAAACGAACACAAACTCCACCCTTAAGTCCAGTATTCGAAGCAGTGGTATCGAAACAGAGTCCTTTAATGCGATTCCGCAATCCCCACTCATCCATGATTTCCACAACTGCTCTTGACATGGTAACCGCCGTTCCATCGTGAAGTTTTGGGACAGCAAGTAACTTTACCACATTCTTTCCTGATACCAAAACTGGAAGTCGATCAATCCGTTCTCGTCCAGGACCAGTGAAATCATCCATTATTTTTCCATCCCAATGCAAGACAAGTGGCACAACTGGATCAAAGGAAGCCTTGATTTCTGAAGTGAACCGTTCACGATGTTTTATTCGTGCTCTGCGGATAGCACTTGGACTTATGATGAGCTCCTCAACATCTTGATGGAGTTGCCCTGTTGAAGCTATTGCTGAAATTATGTAAGCAGCTTTTCTATGGCTAGTATTTGTCCGATCAAGTGCAGCTGCCACTTCAGGTGTAACTACATCCACCGTTCCTCGAAACTTTAGTTTTGAACCACCATTCCTCGTGAGTTTTGACGTTGTAGGCCCGACCTCAGATTCTGATGATATATCGGATGTGTTGCTGTCATTGTTATCCAGAACATCAGTTCCTGCAAATAGTGATGCTGCTGCTGCAGATTTGACTTTTTTCGCGTAATTTTCCACAGCAATTTTCCGTTTCATAACACGTTCTTCTTTGAGTGCGAGAGATCGATCTATACCTCCCATTGTTCCTCTGCGACCCTTTTCTCTCTGTGCTTCTAGAAACAGACGATCTTCCTCAATTCTGATAAGGGCCATCGCATCACGGTGGGCGACATCAAAGATATAATCGAGACTGTCTTGAAACGTCTGCTGATTTTTTAAATCCCTAACAGACTTCCGATTGATCTGTTTCTTCAATCCCTGCCATTCAGTGTGTAGTTTACGTACATGTTCAATGACGTGATTTGGACTTTTCGTTGGTATCCTAGCCATATCCCAGATTTGCAAGAGCAAGGAGGAAGTCTTGTTTATGCTGTCTTTCAAACTCAATTCTTCAACAACATGGCAATTCAGTAAAACCTTCAGAACCTCTCTGCGAGATGGAAGCTTGGAAGCTTTAAAATTTTCAGCTGTACCTCCGATTAACCAGATTGAAGTGGCTGCACGAGTTACCTTGCAAGCCATTTCTGATAATTTAATCTGAACAAAGTGAACATTAACGCAAATGTTATAGATAATAATATATCTGTCTTCCGAAATTGCGAAATGTCCAAATTATAGTTATTTAAGAAATTATCTACTTTTCACACCTGTCAATAACTTATTTATGATAACAAAATGGCTGCTAGATTGCGCGGGAACCAAAGAACACGAATATACTTGTGATCAATTATAAATTAAATAAGTATCATATCATTGATCCACCACAAATTCCAGAAGTCAAAATTTACAAGTGTTTCGTGAAAAAATTTGAAAAACCCACTTTTGACAGAACTTCAGCTGGCTTGAGCAAGTTCTAAATATTGATGTATCTTAAAGAAAGTTTCATGTCGCCCGGCAGTCAAACTGAACGGTACCCACTTTGCCCGCGAGTATTTTATTGGATGGGAGGTGACGTCTCTGTAACAGTGAGTGCGGTCATTTGGTCATTCAAAGGCAGACTTTTAGTCAGGTTACTGTAATGTATAGTAGACTAATTAGCAGTTTCTTTGCAGTTTCATTCATTTTCTTTGCATTTTCAGTGTTACTGTCAATAATAATCGACAATAGCCGTATTTTCTGTAATTTTTTAATAGGGCTGCTGCCCATGGGTAATAAATGGTCCCGCGATCAAATTTACAACAGGGCTACGCGAGTCAAATTTACCATGGGGTCTGCATGTGTCAAATTTACGATAGGGCTGTCGGGATTCAAATGTTCTATAGGGCTGTGGCGTACTGCTAATAAAAGGTCCGGCGGTCAAAGTGTTAAACAACACTCCCTATTTCCATGTGTCTCTTTCTGTCTCTGGTCTTCATAATAGTACATCTCTGGTCTCAGAAACAACCCCTCTGACCAGACGCAGCGCTCGTGAATTAGCATTTAAGTAGCATTCTAGAAATTTCGATGTTAGGGTTAGGCCTACGAAAACGATCAAGCGATGCCAGTATTGAGCGAAACCATAGCCACAACGAACCGGGAAACCGTTTTACCAGTAGAATTACTACGTCCAGTGCGATTGTTCATAATCCGGGCTAAATTAATTTTCTGGCCGTGGGCTGCCAACAGGAGGTCAGACGGAGGAGGCAAACCGCCCTCCGCACAGACTGTCATGTCTGTCATAAGCGGGGGAAAGGCGGACTTTTACGGTCACAGGCCTAACTTCCCCCGGTCGTTGTTTCTCGGCTGGGGTTTTACCCACGTGACACACACGAGGAACTGCAGGTGCGAGAGGAGACCTACCTGGCCGGGCGCTACCTGTGGCCGAGAGCCTATCAAGTAGTAGTACGGGCATGGGTCAACCGTTAGCGGCGTGACTGCTGAAAGTTGTTGAGGAGGTAAGTGGGCGTCTTTGTCGAGAAGGTCAACTGCAGGAAAAGTTCGATTTGCGAGGCTTAGCTGACGGACAATGTTGTTAACTGTTTCTCCTATACTGGGCTCTTATTATGAGTCCTTCTTGTGCACGTGAGGCCTGTCTTAGCCTTATCTACGAATCGCCTTTATCTGAACAGTTAGCCCTACTCTGTAGCGACGTATGACCAGATTTTGTACGGTGGTGTACACTTCGTAGCTAGCTATTTACGACCAGATATTGTTGTACGCTTCGTCGCTGCTGTAGGTATGCTCAGATGTATGCTTAATTTTAACTGTAAGTGGATTGATTTCAGTTGATCTAATTAGCAGATGTGATTTATAATGGGTATTTGTTGGGTGTCTGCGGGTATATTGTTGCTACTCAGGAGCACGGGGCGATTTGTTTGAGCCATTCGGAGCTTGCTCGGAGTAATAGGAGTGCAGATACATGCCACACTACCTGTGCTGTAACAGTATCATTGGTAGTGTATACTGTTAAAGATAATAGTCGTTGATATTTGAACGAGTGAGGCCGATATGTGTGACGATGGGCGATGTATGCCTAGGGAGTCTTATCGGAGGTCTATCGGGGTCACTGACAAAAAGGTGGTTTTCGTCTTGGGGCGGATATGCAGCGGGGTGCTAGACGGGAGGTTACCTCTATGTCCCAATTGATATTATGTCGTTTGATTTTCAGTTTGAGGAGTGGCTCGCGAACAGTCTAAAAACCATAAAGTCGTCTGCTCTCTGGCCTCACGGAGTCACAACTTTCGCACTAGAAGAACCCATTTCCGGTTCGGTCCCATCTACTTCCGGTGACCCTTCCTACCAACATTCCACAACATCCGGTGATTTCTTTGCCACCGGAAGTGAGCTGGACAGAATGGGTGACGGACAGCATGGCCCCCGGAAGAAGAAGCCGAGCGGTCAGAACAAATCCTACTACTACGCTCTGACGTACGATGAAGAGGATTCTGGGTCAGTCGATGAACCCGGAAATGACGCAGACAGCATCCGCAACCGGGTGGCCAACATCCTGGCCGAGACGGAGCTCGTTGCGTCGGGTGGTTACCCCTCGGAGGGGGTTGATGGGCGCCTCGACTTCAACGATAACCTCTTCGGGCGGGATGGAAGTCTACGGAACTCGCGGACGCTCGACTTTGACCTGTCCGATGACGATTTCCAGAGCGCGGATTCGCGGAGTGATGCTGGGAAACCGGAAGTGGAAACCGGTTCCGTTGACGAGGATTTTGTCCAGATCACGCGACCCGATGTGGAAGGGAGGGAGGGAGGGTCGGCGGCGGTTGATGACGTTGGGTTTACTTCCAGTCATGGGTCGGGGTCGTCGCCGAAGAGTTCCGGTCCGGTTAGTCCGTTGTCGGTCGTTTATGTAAAGCAGAAGCAGATGACCGAGTTGTATGATGGGAAATTCATCGATGACGACATTCTCCAGCCACAGGAGGAAAGGACAATTGTACCGGATAACGTATCACAAGGTACACTGGTTCTATCATTCTGTGTGTGTGTGTGTGTGTGTGTGTGTGTGTGTGTGTGTGTGTGTGTGTGTGTGTGTGTGTGTGTGTGTGTGTGTGTGTGTGTGTGTGTGTGTGTGTGTGTGTGTGTGTGTGTGTGTGTGTGTGTGTGTGTGTGTGTGTGTGTGTGTGTGTCTCTGAGTATCTGTGTATCTGTGTTCCTGTCTGTCTGTAACTTTGTCGTTCTATGTGCGTACATGCGTCTATATATATCTGTGCCTGTCTGTCCGTCCGTCCGTTCGTCCATCTGTCTTTCTGTCTGTATCATCCTGTTGTGACCATTCCAGTGTTTGGCTGAGTTGTAGTGATTTCACGGACATCAAGGCAATTTAAAACAAGGTAAGTAAAGGAAGAAAGGTAAGGGAGGCAATGGCCGCAATGCAGGGTAAGGCGAGTTAAGTAAAAGTGAGAAAAGCAAGGTAGGTAAGACAAGGTAGCCGCTCACTTATGAGGCGCCTCCAGTGTTCGTGGCTACAGTACTGTGTATGGTACTGTGGACGAGGGATATTTTCGTAGAGGTGTTATGGCTCAAATAAAGTGGAACAACGTTGTCGCACAACTGTGCAGAATTCGAACCCTCAATTCGAACTCTTCCACCTGTTCTTTCTCCTCTGCCGCCTCCTATTCTCCTTCTTCTCCTTCATCCTCCTCTTCCTCCTCCTCCTCCTCCTCCTCCTCTTCTCCTTCCTCCTCCTCCTCTTCCTCTCCTTCTTCCTCCTCTTCCTTTCCTTCTTCCTCCTCTTCCTCCTCCTCCTTTTCCTTCGAAATTCTATAGAATTGTTTTAGAATTTTATAAGGATAAAGAAGAGGAGAAGATTGGAAACGAGGAAGAGAAGAGGAAGAGAATTGAGCTACTGAGTTAATCCCGACAGTCAGAGACATGGGTATACATGAAGCATTGGCGGCTTCATTTCCTTATCCTCGGCATATGACAGCGGGTGGTAGTCCTCTTTCTCACTGGTTGATCTTCCCATTGACTCTGTATAGGCCTAGTAAGTACTAATTTCACAGCTGAGCTAGCCAGAGGGCTCATTTGGAGGAGATATTACGAAACATGTTTCCGCCCTTGCGTTGCTTAAAACCCCAGAGATCCCCGGTTTGACAGTCCAGAACGCTGCCCACTCGACTATCACGCTTCCGACGTTAACCTTAGGAACGGTGAGAACTGTGCGGAATAATTTCTGTCGACGTCAACGGCTTTTGTTGCCATAAGATGTCGTTACACTCTCGATCCATTTATCCAACAGATTGATTAGAGCGCTCTTTTAAGACACCTCTAAAACGTTTGCAGCCGATGCTATATAAGCATAGGGTTGCCTCGCGTTAATATAGGCCTAATCAATGTGTAAAATGAACAATTTAAAAAATCTGTTCTATTATGACAAAGGAACAGTTAACACTTTTCAAAATAATCTGTGTTGACATCAGATGTCGTTAAACTCTGGATCCATCCAACTAATGCTTGAATGGCATTTACGTGGATAATACAATGCGGTCCTTAGACACCTCTAAAAGGCTTTCTACCGACGCTATATTAAAACTTTTGCACTTTCCAACATTATTCGTTATCAGAGCAATTCTAAAGTCTGTGTTATGTCATAAGAACGTTATGGACTGTTCAAGCTCATTCATTAAACATCTTTTTGAGTGATATTTAGCATTATAAGTTGAAGTGGTTCTGTATTATGCCATCAGTCAAAAGGCTGTATTATGCCAAAATAATTTCTGTTTTTGTTTCCATGGCATAGGATGTCGTTAAACTCTGGATCCATCCATCCATCGATTTTGTAGGATACATAATGCCATAAGAACATATAATTATGCCATAGAAACGGTGAGAAGTGTTCAAAAATTTATGTCGACGTCAACGACGAGTCTAGGACAATTTCCCCGGACAATTCCCCCCTGTCAATTCCCCTCTGCCAATTCACCCCGGTCAATTCCCCGGCGTTTCAATAGGGCAATTCCCCCGGACAATTCCCCCTATATGATAATTATATATGCTTAATGAATTACTGATTAGACAGTCTTAATTAATTAATTACTGATTAGTCATTTAGATGATTAAAGTAAAGGTGTTATAAAGTGATGATAATTACTTTAATATAACAACACATTGGGTAAACAACCAAACTTCAAATGCATTGAGTCTTTATTAATGACTGATTAGTCAGTCTTAATTAATTAGTTACTGATTAGTACAAAGATTCTTCAGCAAGAATCGCAAATGTCGTAGCAGATTTCGACAACCGTCCAATTAAAGACTACTTGAAGGCAATTGCCTTCAACATTAGTTTGTGAACACAGTGTAAACTTTTGCGATAGACACAAGTAGCAATGTCATGTTCATTTCTTAAATTGGTTTTTCATTATAGCATTTCTTAAATTCGATTTTCCTATATTATTGCTTTGAATAAACCTTGTATCGATAAATTTCGTGTTTTATAAACTGTTCATTTTAATGGGGGGAATTGTCCGGGGGAATTGTGACAATTGTCCTATTGAAACGCCGGGGGGGAATTGACCGGTGGGAACTGGCAGGGGGGAATTGACCGGGGAATTGTCCGGGGAATTGTCCGGAACCCGTCAACGACCTTTGTTCTCATAAAAGATGTCATCAAACGCTCGATCCATCCATCCAATCGATAGTCGTCCTCTGACAGTACCAGTCGCAAGCCTGGCAAACAGAGGAGGGCGACGCTATTCATCTATGTAATGAAACAGTGTCGTCAAACAGCAACTAACCAATCAATCGAACAAGAGTATCGAACTCCAGCCCCAGAGGAAAAAATAAGCTTTTAATGAGATCAATAAAAATGGACGAGTGTTTATAGAAGTGAAGCTGTTATGCAGATGACTTGGCGTTTATAATACAGCACGCGTCTTATAATGGCTTGAACTGAGCGTGTTTTAGTCTGCGCTGTTCATTACAAACTGTCTGGTATGGGCCACTGTTATGTGCGTCAGCCCAAGCGAATCGAAATGAGACGAGAGGACCTTATAAACACTGATCTAAATGCAGACCTAACTGGTACCAGGCCTGCTGGCCTAACGGGTACTAGGCGTATGAAATAGACTTAAAATAAGCCAACGTTTGAAGTGCGTAGATGACAGTTCGCACCTGTAAATTTAGACAAGGCAACACCAATGATGTGAGGTAAATGTAAACGTACACGCGACCACGTGACCTTGACGTTCGTGTTTCAATGAATTGATCTGGTGAGATCAATGAGATATATTATAAGGGCTAGAGGGAGCATGACGTAGGCCTATATTCACTAAGCACATAGGCTATTTGAAGCCGCAATCATAGATATAATAACACCTTACGAGAGTTCCGCAGTTAATTTAAATCGAAATGACGCGTTTTGATTGGTTGAAATTCATTTTGAGCGGCCAAAGGGTCAAGGCCGTTATGGTTACCCGTTGAGCGGCCACAGGGTCACAGCCTCACCATAGACAGTAGATGCTCGTCTCTAGTGATATATTTATATATTATACGTCTCTATGGGTGAGATCCTTCACCACTGAAACCGTTTTGCAAAAAATGGTCATCCACTTGACAAACCCCCTTCGCCAACGGACACTCAGAGTCTCAGTGACATCTGAAATCGGGTGACGGCGAGTAAGCGAGCTGAAAGAAACGAGTATTAACTGATAGGAGTAAGTACTTTTAGTAAGTCCCAGAAAGTAGTAGCAAGTACAAGTAGTATGTCTCAGGAAGTACTAGTAGAAAGTCCTAAGAAGTATTAGTTAGCACTAGTAGCCTATAGCAAGGCCTCGAAAGTACTAGTAAGTCCTAGTAGAAAGTCATGAGTACTACTGTACTAGTAGCCTAAGTACTATAATAGGAAGTCCTAGTAAGTACTAGTAGTAAGTATTAGTATTAATTTCTAGTAAGTACTAGTAGTAAGTATTAGTATTAATTACTAGTAAGTATTACTAGCAAGTAAGTACTACTAAGTACAATGCTGTCCTTAAACACCTCTTAAAGGCTTTCCACCGACGCTATATTAAAACATTTGCACTATGTTTTATAAGTAATTCGATAGGTAACCATAATGTTACAAGATCGGTAAGACCTGTTCAAACTAATTACACATCTTTTAAAGTGTGATATTGCCCTGTTACAGTAAGAGTTGTCCTGTATTTTACCATCAGTAAATGAATAGGCTGTATAATGCCAACATGGGGGGGGTCCGGTGGCGCGTTGGATAACATCTGGCGAAGAGTGCGAGAGGTACCGAGTTCGAGCCCCGTTAGGGCGGATTTGCTTTGTAGGCTGCTATTAGCGCCGTGTATTACAGGCTGTCTGTTCTGTTAGTAGTTAACTAGTTAAGATTGTTTCAATTGCATAAAATGTAAATGTACAGCGCAGTGCGTTTGTCAGGCGCTAAATTAAAGAAAAGATATTATTATTATTATTATTAATTTCTGCCGACATCTTATGCCATGACATTGGATGTAGGTAGGCTACTATTAGTATGTTCTAGTGCTTGTAAGTACTGGAAGTAAGTCGCAGGAAGTACTGGTAAGTACTAGTAGAAAGTCCTAGGAAGTACGTGTAGAAAGTCCTAGGAAGTACTAGTCAGTACTGGTAATAAGTCACAATAAGTACTAGCAAGTATTATGGCAGTAAGTCTTAGTAATTACTAGTAAGTACTAATAGTACGTAAGTACTAGAGAGTATCTGTAGGTACTAGTAGTTTGTTATAGCACTGGTAAGTACTAGTAAGTACTAGCGAATACTAAGTAGTTTTGTGTTGTTTTTGTAGATCTTCTTCCGATGCCGGTGGAGGAAATGACGTTGGAGATGGACGAGGAGGATGATGGGATACCTGACAGCGGAAGTGGAATCGATCCAATCATGTTCCGGAAGTCCTCTGATCGCTGGTGCGCCAGACACCGGAAGTTGGTCATAGGAGTGCTCGTCGGGGTCTCACTCCTTGTGGCCGCTGGACTGGCAGTCATCATCTACTTTGCCGTCTACGCTGCCCGATAACGAGGACCTGGTGTAGTGGTTGAGTGGCCTTCGGAAAGTTCGGTTAGCGGTTCAAATCCTCGCCAACGCTGACATTCAGAAATTTTCTACTCTATCGCGACATCTAACGAGCTGAACTTGTTGAAAGTGTGAGAGTTCGCGTACGCTCGTTTTCAGGACTCGCGCCCTCTAGTGAGTTGAAACTGCTGTAAGAGTATGCGTGCGTACTGCTTAGTACTCGCGATGACAAACTGACAGTACTCTCATCCTGTAGTGTACTGTCCCGGCTGCGTACTCGAGGTGGCTGTACTAGTGTATTGATGTTTCTTAAGTATTTGCGGTCTCAGCTGAGCTGAACTGACAATGAATGTACGCGTACGCACTTGTTGAACAAGCCGAGGACTGCCGAGACTGAGAAACGAAGGCGGTGTTTGCCCCACGTGGGGAGAGTTTGATATTGCCTACACGGGTCATGAGTTTATTTGACGCAGTTTGCAAGGAGCAAATGTTGTACATAATTAAATTGTCTACAGTTCGATTAAAATCCTATACAAATGAGTACATGGACTGCACACTGTTGGGAAGGTTCCCGAATTAAAGAGGGCTACGGTAGAACGAGCACGAATTTATGTGTCTGCGACGTGACGTGCGCTGCTACCGAAGTAGCTATTTCCTAACCATGCCAGCAACGTGCATATGCAGCAGCTATACTAACCCAAAAGAACTGAAAAAGGCAACCCACGCGGTAGTGGAGAGAGTTTAAGTAAATGCGCTATATAAAAGATAACGGAGACGCGAATGCCAGACGGAGAAATACTAAGCTTATCATGGCTGCTTTTCGAAAAGACAAGAAATCGTCGTTCCTAACAAACTTTTACAATTGCTTTCGGGATCTACCACGGAAACTCCCTATGACACGGATTCGGATATGACGTAGTTGAGGAAACTCGCTATGACACGGATTCGGATAATAATAACGTAGTTGAGGACGTGACTCTCAGAAGTCAGTGTTTAATCTAGACGTCTCTGGGGGTAAAGTTCCCCCCCCAGGATCGAGTTTCCCCCAGAAAAATGAAAGAGATGAAATTTTTGCCTGAAGAAAAATTAAAGATATGTAATTTTTTGGAATATTGTGTTGGAAAACTCTCGATACTACCCCCTCGAAAATTCTTCTTGGAAAAGTCTTGTTACTACCCCCTCGAATATTGTTGGAAAATTGTTGTTATTACCCCTTGAAAATCCTTGGAAAACTCTCGTTACTACACCCCCCTCGAAAATCCTTGGAAAATGCTCGTTGTTACCCCCCCTCGAAAATTCGTGGAAAAATTTTTGAACTTGTTGTTAGTAACACTCGTCACTACCCCTTCCCCGGTCGTCAACTTTTATAATAAGCTGGATACCCCCCAGAACCCTCAATTCTCCCCCGACAGCAAGGGGACTAGATTAAACACTGCTCAGAAGTTGCTCAGCTGTGCTACATTCGATTCACTACCGGAAATTTGTTGTTGCTCTAACAGATTTCATGTCTTCTGAGCTACTGAAAACCCTTGTTACACATGTGTTATTCTATGTTATGGAAAATAAACTCGTTCTAATACGACCTCGTGATGAGGCGACTCTTGATGGCTTCCAATTGCAATCAAATCAATTGGGTAACCCAATCAACCAATCAAATATTCCTTTATTCAATTACACCATTATAACAGATTTCCGGTGTAACCTACCTGAAAAGGCGCTATATATTTTGAACGCTCAGCAAACTTTTAAGGGGTCATCCATTTAGTACGTATGCATGGGGGAGGTGTTAACTCAAATGCATCTGCTTGCGTATGGGGGAGGTCTACTGCTGGTGATGTACATATACGCATAGGAAACGGGTGGGGGTAAAGCCTCGATAATACATTGCCTATGTTGGCTTACCTTTAAATGGGTCACAGTTCACGTATCGGGCAATTACTATATGGAGAAAGACGTTGGGCTGTGGGAGAGGTATCATACACTTGTAGGCCCGTTACCTCTGACTGCTATTGACTATCATGCAGCTCTGTAGTCAGACCGACAGTTTGGCCGCCTGCCCCATTCTTCAATCTGGCCTAAACTGCCGCTGGCCCAAGATTTGAGCTGCTGCCGGGGTGCTTGTTCGTGCTGAAGCCCCGACTTTAAACACTAGTCTGTACATTGGTCTATTATAATAGTACATCAGCAGGTGTTCAGTCGAAGCACTTATTATAGAGACTAGTTCACCGAGTTTATATTAAATTGTGTTTCAAATCATAATAAAAACGTTTTTAAATATTCAGTAAGATACAGTGAGGATATACGATGGGGGGGGGATTCAAGAGTACGTACGTACGCAAGTGGGGGTGCAAACAGTAAACGTGCGTACAGGGAGGAGGGGTTAATTTTTTTCGGGATTTCTGCGTACGTAGTAGGCTAAATGGATGGCCCCAAAGAAGAGGGCGATATTGAGATGACGATCGGAGATTAAGTTTTTTTACAATAATTTCTACGTTTTGGACTTCTTATACTTATACGGCTAGTTTCAGCCTTAAGAGGGGTGTATAACGACTGCGGATATTATTATTATTATTATTATTATTATTATTATTATTATTATTATTATTATTATTATTATTATTATAATAATGATTATAATGATTATAATGATTATAATTATTATAATGATTATAATTATTATTATAATTATTATAATTATTATTATTATTATAATTATTATTATTATTGTTATTATTATTATTATTATTATTATTATTATTATTATTATTATTATTATTATTATTATTATTATTATTATGATTATGATTATGATTATGATTATGATTATGATTATGATTGATTATGATTATGATTATGATTATGATTATGATTATGATTATGATCATATTTTCTTATTTCTGTCAATTTCTTGATATGCCTAATTTAGTGCGAGATGGACCTTTTAAACCAGAAATTGATTTTCACATTACTTTTACTACTAATTTATTATTATTATTATATTATTATTATATTTTTATTATTATTATTTTATTATTTTATTATTAGTATTATTATTATTATTATTATTATTATTAGGCCTATTATTACCTTGATATAATAGGCTAATTATGTATTTCTGAGCAATTGTTGTACATATTATTATGTAGTAGGCCTAAGTAATAATCATTATAAATGTTATCTGCGTAAGCTCGACATTTTAACGAAATTTCAAGTTTTTAATGAGTAGGCCTATAAGTGCTTGCGAAGGTTATTTTTGATGTTTAAAAGTTGCTAATTTGTCTTTCAACTGTTCCGTTGTAAATCGTTATTTGTACTAGAAAAAGATGAACCCAAATGGTTTTGTCGTTGTTTGTTTTAACGATAGGTTAATTATTATGCATTTTATAAAGCGCAACTATCCAGTGCATCAATCCATGGCGCTGAGCAATTGTGAGTGGACTTGCTCAAGGTCCCTATGCAGGAACCGTCCCGGAGGGGGGGCTTGAAACGGTACTCTTCGCGTTACAAGCCAATCGCAGGTAATAGGAAACTCGAAACTTCTAAAGCGCCACTCGAAAGCCAAGCGCAGGGCACCAGCTTATTCACGAGCGCTAGAATGCCGTACAGAGATGTAGGCTACAGCTGTGGCGTCCCAGGCCGTATATATTTATCTGCCATCCAGAGAATCAGCGTAGCCCACTCTCATGGTATCCCCCCCCCCAAAGTCAATTTGTCAACGAGCCACGGTGTCAACAGGTCCAACAAAATTGGCAAATTGGCAAATTCCAACAGCGACGCTGGTGACAGCCACAGAGACAGAAGCCCAACTGCCGCTGCCAATAACTCGGGTAATAACTGACAGTAAAGGTCAAGATAAAGAAAGCGAAAAACCTTGGCAAAACTTCGCCACTGTTCGTCCTCTGCCAGTGCCAGTCCCAAGCTCGGAGAAAGGAGGAGGGTGACGCTGATCATCTTTGTCGTGACACAGTGTCGTTAAACAGTAACTTAATTAGTCTAAAAAACAACTTTCGCATCTGCTCTAAAGTTACCTAATTTGCCTCGTAACCAAATTATCCATTCAAAACGTTATCTGCACACAAAATGCTGAATATATTAGATCGGAAAAATTTGTATAAAAGGTGTCTTACGAAAGCAGTTCTTTCAACTTCCTTGGTGATTATTTCATAAGTGCTCATATAATGGAATTAATTATTTAAAGTGCAGCTAAGTACGCGGAATGTTTTACTCCTAAACTCGCATTGAATAAAATATGTTTAATTCAATTCATTTTAATTCGCTTCAATTTTCAGTGTTTCGCAAATTCATTTCTCAGTGCATATTATTTTGTAATCATTCTAGGAACAAACAGGAATCACAACCTGGCTGTTGATGTAAGAGTAGCAAGACCTTTTCATGTAACAACTAGACGCAACCAAGACGCTTTTGTGCATATTTATAATTAGCTACCACACGATATCAGTATAATAATGTCGGCGTTAGTATTCCTTTGTATCGTCACACATTTCATTTTACTATAAGAAATAACAATTCCTGTTACACACCTTAATAAAGTGGATTTCCTATGTTATATGAAGTACTGGCAATCAAAATGAGTATTGATCTGTCTTTTTTTGAGTTTCACGCTGAGAGGCTGAGAGCGTATCTAATTCACTTCTACGGTAACTGAAAGCGGACCTTGAAAGATTTTCATATACTATACGATTAGAGGTCTGCGGGTAGAGCATTTTTGCTACCCGACCCGTACCCGTAACACAGAACCGTTACCCGTACCCGTACCCGACCCGTACTCAAAATTACTACCCGACCCTACCCGTACCCGCGGGTATACCCGTACCCGTGAAGTACCCGTCACGTCATTAGCACGCCTTCCCATAGTCCATGTCCCTACCTGTCAAACAGGCTTACAACTCAGCGTGTAGTAATAATAATAAATAGGCTGATGATGATATTAGTAGTAGTAGTAGTAGTAGTAGTAGCAGCAGCAGTAGTAGTAGCAGCAGCAGCAACAGCAGCAGTAGTAGTAGTAATAGTAGTAGTTGTTCTCGTGGTAATAATAATAGTAATAGTAATAGTAGTAGTATATCAGCAGCAAGAGTAATAGTAGTAGTAGTAGTAGTAGCAGCAGCAGCAGCAGCAACAGCAATTATTGTAGTAGTAATAATAATAGGCAGTCAACTTGAGGAACCTGTCACATACAACTGTCGTGCTTCCTCAATTGCATTATATATTTTATCTCCGTGGTCTATGCAGTCACCGAGTACACTTTACCTTGTTACCTTGTTACCTTGTTACCTTGTGCTGTCAGTTCCTGGAACTCTAGCGACCTTCATGATCAAGCCTCTCCATTTCCTTCTGTCCGCCGTCGCATCTCTCAGTTCTGCCAAATTCATTCCAGTTGTTTCATGTATCTCGTCCATCCACTTTTTCCTTGGTCGTCCTTGTTTTCTCCTTCCCTCTCCATATGCTAACATCATTTCCTTTTCCAATCCATCTGATCGCATGACATGACCAAAGAACCTCAACTTTGCTCTTAGCACTGTTTGTTGTAGTGTCTCTTCATTCTCAATTCCGATACTCATGCGCACCCAATCGTTGGTCCTTTTCTCTTTCCATGATATTCTCTGCATCTTCCTCCATATCCACATTTCGCATGCGTTAATCTTTTTTTCATTTTCTTGGTCATTGTCCATGTCTCACTGCCGTATGTTACTGTTGGTATGATCAGAGCCTTCACCAATCTTTTTTTCGTGTCTATACTCACATGTTTGTCCTTCCATATTTTTTCCAGACCATTCATTGCAGTTTTTCCTATCGCTACTCTACGATTTATTTCCATATCACACTTTCCCTCTTTTTCTATTACTGATCCCAAAAACGTGAAGCTAGTTACCGTTTCTATTTCCTCTCCATCTACTACAAAACTGTCCTCCTCCTCTGTTGTCATGATCTTTGTCTTCTTTATATTGAAGTAGAGTCCTGCTTTCTCACTTTCACTCTTGAGCCTTCTTATTAGTTCTACCAAATCGGTTTTTTTACCCGCCAATAGTGTTGTATCGTCAGCGTATCTCAGATTGTTTATTGTTCTTCCCGCTATCTTTATTCCTTCCATAGCCTCATCCATTCCCGCCTGCCTCATTATCCTTTCAGCATACATATTAAATAGGAAAGGAGACAGAATGCATCCTTGCCGCACTCCCTTCCTAATCCTGAATCTGTCAGTATCTCCATATTCAGTCCTTATCACCGCTATCTGATCTTCGTACAAACCCCTAAGAAGTTGAATCAAGTGTTTCGGTATTCCCATTTCTCCCAAGGTTTTCCACATCAATTCATGATTAATGCAGTCAAACGCTTTGCTATAATCAATGAAGCATATGTATACTTTCTGTCCAAACTCCCTTTGTCTCTCCATTATCCACCTCATATTGGCAATATGATCACGTGTTCCACGAAATTTCCTAAATCCTGCTTGACTATCAGGAAGCTCTCTCTCTATTGTACTCTCCATTCTTTTATGTATTATTTTGAGTAATATTTTGCTTATGTGTGATATCATTGCTATTGTCCTGTAATTTTCACACTCTTTTGCGTCTCCTTTTTTAAATAAAGGGATAAAGACTGAACTTTTCCAATCTTCTGGCCACTTTCCAGTTTTCCATATGTTATTACAAATCTTTGTTATTGTCTTTGTCATCACGCCATCCCCAGCTTTTACCATTTCTATTGGTATCCCGTCTTGACCCGGGGCCTTATTATCTTTCAATTGTTTAATAGCCCATTCTACCTCTGCTTCCATGATTTCCGGTTCATTTTCATACTCTGTTACATCTGTTTTTTCTACCTTTACTCTTTTATCTTCGTTGTACAACTCTTCTGTGTATTCCTTCCATCTTTTCTTCATTCCTTCTTCATCCGCAATTATGTGTCCATCACCTGCTTTCAGCGACCCCATTTTTGGTGTGTTTTTTCTCGTTATTTCCCTCACTTTTGAAAACATAGTTTTAGTTCTTCCTTTTCTTCCCTCCTCCTCCATTTCCTTGCATAATTCATTTAGATGTTTTTCTTTGTCCATGCGCGCTTGTTTTTGGAATGCGCTGTTCAGTTTTCTTATCTTATCTTTATCTCCTTCTCTTTTTGCTTCCCTTCTGCATATGGCTATGTTAATAGCTTCTTTCGATAGCCAAGGAGTTGTTTTAGTTTTTCTTTTCTTCGGAATATATTTCTCCGCAGTTTCTAAGATCACTTCCTTTGTCTTTTCCCATAAATTGTTCTCAACCTCCTCTGTTTCTGCATCGTCCCTCTCCAATATTTCAAATCTATTCCTTATTTCTACTCTGTATTCCTGTGATATTTCCTTGCAGTCGTATGTGATCAATCTTTCTCCTTTTTTTAATTTTTTTAGTTTCGTTTGCACTGTTGCTACTAGTAGTTCATGATCGGTTCCACAGTCAGCGCCTGGTTTTGTTCTAACATCTCTTATCGTGCTATTCCATCTTTTATTTATCAGTATGTAATCAATCTGGTTCCTGTGTTTTCCATCTGGTGACGTCCACGTATACAACCTTCTTTTTGGCTGTTCAAACCATGTATTCATTATTCTCAGGCTGTTTCCTTCGCAAAAATCCACTAATCTCTCTCCTGCATCATTTTGCTCTCCCAACCCATGACCTCCTAACGTGTCTCCCCCTCCTCCATTATATTTTCCCACCTTCGCATTAAAGTCACCAATGACCATTATTACATCTCCTTTAGGAGTTTTATCAATTACACTTTGTAATTCATTGTAAAAGCTTTCGTGCTCTTCCTCAATCGCCATTGACGTTGGTGCATATATTTGTATAATTGTTATATTAACTTTCTTTCCTCGAAATCTTACGCTCAAGATTCTGTCACTCACTGTATCATAACCCATTATTGAATTTGCGCTTGTTCTATCACACATAATTGCTACCCCACTTCTTCCTTTTTCTTTTTTACCTGACATTATAATCCTATAACCATTCCAATTGAAATGGCCCTGTCCTTTCCATCTTGTTTCACTTAACCCCATGATTGATATATCAAGTCGTTCCATCTCTCTCTGAATGATATCCATCTTTCCACTCTGCATACTACGGACATTCCATGTGCTTATTTTCATTTTATTTTTACAGCTCAGGATGAGTCTTTGCTTTCCAGTACGATCTGCCACTGAACCTCCTTTCGGCTTTTGTCCTGTTGCTTCATTAGACTGAATTGCTTTCAACTCTCCATTTCGCTCTTTCCCAGTAGCTGTTGAGTCGCACTCCGGCCTGGGAGTCTCACCATCTGCGACTACTACTTTGTTTGAATTAGCTTGATTCATAAAGGTTTTCTTGGCATGGTAACAGGGGTGGTTTGCCATTGCCTTCCCCTGGTTTTGCCTGCCGTGCCCGTTCGTTCTCCTACCCAATTAAGGGAGGGTACTAACAGTCTGCACCACATGAAGGTGGGCACGGAGGACTTTGGTTCATCAGCCCAGGTCGGTTCCGAATCTACGATCATCGAATACGTCGATCGGATTTCCTCCCTGTGTTACTCTAAGCAAGCTAGGCAAGCCTAGAGTGACTGATGAGCCTTTGCAGACCGAGTACACTAAGTAACTGTTAATAGTACGTTGTAGACCCGGTAAGGCCGATTGTATGCCTACATTCTCTATTATATGTGACGGTGACATTGTAACCCCAAAACTTCACGTCGGTACGGGTAAAACCGGGTATACCCGTACCCGTGATGACCCTACCCGTACCCGACCCGACCCGTGAAATGCGTACCCGACCCGTACCCGACCCGCGGGTACGGGTCGGGTACGGGTAAACCCGCGGGTACGGGTATACCCGCAGACCCCTATATACGATACATATAATAGGTCTGCTGCCCTACTCTAAGTTTACGGGATCGCAGCTCCCTAGCTCTGCTCTACTGACCGGGGTGTACTCCTTGTCCCATTTGCTCGTACATCTATTTGGCGAACCGCGCCTTCTTAGTCGTTGGCCCTCGGTCTGGAACGGGCTTCCATCGGCACTACGTTTGCTGCCCAGGGTCCATTCTTATACGTTGTATTATAACCTCAGGACTTTTCTTTGTCGCCTAAGCTTGGTGGGGCGAGAGCACTTCTGAATAGCAGCCTATATAAATCTCTGTACTGAATCATAGGCGGAGACTTGGTCTTGGGTTTGGGGGGACCGGTGGAGCGGCCGAAGATTTAAATTTTTTTGACTTTCTACACTGTAAAGGTAGCATTTTAAGCTGTCATCTGAACAAAATTGCTCAATAATTTGAGTGCTGATAGGAACCAGCTGTCACTCGTAGCTTACACGTAGTTTGAGTCGTGTTTGAGTTTGGGGAGGGGTTTGGGGAGGGGATGTGACCCCTCCCCTATCTAAATTTTTTTCAAATTTCACACCATAATGGTAGCATTTTAAGCTGTCATCTGAACAAAATTGCTCAATAATTTGAGTGCTGATAGGAACCAGCTGTCACTCGTAGCTTACACGTAGTTTGAGTCGTGTTTGAGTTTGGGGAGGGGTTTGGGGAGGGGATGTGACCCCTCCCCTATCTAAATTTTTTTTTGAAATTTCACACCATAATGGTAGCATTTTAAGCTGTCATCTGAACAAAATTGCTCAATAATTTGAGTGCTGATAGGAACCAGCTGTCACTCTTAGCTAACATGTAGTTTGAGTCGTATTTGAGTTTGGGGAGGGTTTTGGAGAGGGGATGTGACCCCTCCCCTATTTAAAATTTTTTGAATTTCCACACTGTAATGGTAGCATTTTCAGATGTCATCTGAACAAAATTGCTCGCTGTCACTCATAACTATTATTATTATATTCATGAAATATTTCAGAAATATTGGGGGGGATATAAGCAGCTCCGTCCCCCCACCTCAAGTTTTGGAGGGGACCGTCCCCCCTGTCCCCCCTAAGTCTCCGCCCCTGTACTGAATGAATGAATGAATAAGTGAATGAATGAATGATTGGTAACCCACTAACCCTGCAACACATCATAAGTACATTAAGGTCATGGCAGCCATTTCATTTTTAAAATATAACTTTCGTGTCACTGTATAGTGTATAGGTAAGGTGAGGTCCAATCGACGTCAATGGTCATAGCAGGCATAAGATGTCGATGAAATATTGGGCACTACTATATTCGGCCAATTTAAAATTTGTCGTGAGCAATCAATCGCAATGAATGCGGCGAAAAAATGACCGAAGATAAAGAAACGCTACAAAGAAAATTACAAAAGAATTAAAGAATTGTCAATTAGCGGCTTTTGTTGGCAAATGAATTTGGATGGACCAATACATAGCCTACCTCTGGCGGCCGTAAGATGTGGTTAAACATTTGAAAAGACAAATTATAGGGCCTAACTGAAACTAGATGTTTGCCCGTCCTAAGATATGGTTAAAATGTAGGCTATTCGAGTTTTGAGAATAATGCTGCCATGCATGCATCGAATCGATGAGTTAACCATAATTTCAGGTTAAGTTAGGCCTACATGAAACCATTTAGGCTACAAATTAAAAATAAACGGTAATTCATTTCTTCATAACATGCCTTTCAAACTGTCAGTTTCATTTAGGTAGGCCTATATATATGTTACAGTGAATGTGTATTATCAGGGAATGTGTATATACCCTGAAATTTTCAGGGTAGATGCATATTCCCTGATTCACTCGGGGAATGTATACATTCCCTGAAAAAACCAGGGTATATACATATACCCTGAAATTTTCGAATGATTTTATACACTTACCCTGACTACAATAACACATTAAGCCAGATTTCTATACACATACCCTGAAAATTTCAGGGTATGTGTAACATCTACTGTTACATTTCACATATCTATACACATACCCTGAACATTTCAGGGTATGTGTAAACCGGCAGATTACCTTAACCGCCACATCTTAAGCGCGGTTCACAGAGCAATTTTTTCATCTTTGGAGACGTCAGCATCCAGCAGAAGCTCGTTTTCTCTGAGTTTATATTTGTTTCTGATTTGGTTCTGTTGCCGCTTCACCTGACGCTGGAGAGTTGTCTATACGGTCGAAGTATAATCTGCATGATCTCAACTACTGAGTTGATAGGCAACCTCAGCTGCGAGCTTTGTAGACAACGGACGAAGAGCACAGTATTTGGTCAGATGATTTTGGTATACCATGATCCATTTGTGATGTCCACTAGGCATGGACTGCATATCAATCAGAATATAATATCAATCACTTCTCCACGTGAGCCATAGTCCGTCATCACTCGTTATGTTGACGCATACACTTGACAGCCAATACATAAAACAAACAGATGTACATGCTTCAAAGTTCTTGTGAAATGTCACAGTAGATGTTACACATACCCTGAAATTTTCAGGGTATGTGTATAGAAATCTGGCTTTATGTGTTATTGTAAAGCTTTTCAGGGTAAGTGTATAAAATCACTCGAAAATTTCAGGGTATATGTATATACCCTGGTTTTTTCAGGGAATGTATACATTCCCCGAGTGAATCAGGGAATATGCATCTACCCTGAAAATTTCAGGGTATATACACATTCCCTGATAATACACATTCACTGTAACATATATATAGGCCTATCTTCGTTTATTATAACCAATCAGGCTGGCAAACCGCAGCTCAGTACAAACAGGTTAAATACATTAATATAGGAAAAGAAAAGAGGTTGAAAAGACCTAGGCATTAGGATCACCGATTAAGGTCTACATGAAACTATTTAATGTGAGACTCGAGCACCCCCTTAGCGGTGTCTGGGAACTCGAGCGTGCGTGGTGCGCAACAGGAATGCTGAATGGCATCATGACGGGACATTTATTATATTAATTGTTGTTTTTTTAGCTAATTTCTTGTTATTTCTACAAAAGCAGTTTGTGCTGTTATTCTCTCTCTCTCTCTCTCTCTCTCTCTCTCTATATATATATATATATATATATATATATATATATATATATATATATATGTGTATATAAAATTATATATAGAGGGACTTAGACAAACAAGTGTGGTTTGTACTGTGTTAGTGTACTTGTTGTGAATGAATTTAAAAGCAAAACGTCCTAAGTACAGCTAGAGCCGCCAATGAACCGTCCCGGATTCCGCGGAACAGTCACGGAATCGGCCTTGTATGTCCTATATCCTGGATTGACCCCAAATTGTCCCGGAATTTGGTGCAAAATATGCATATAATAATTATATTATGTACCTACATGTGTATATATGAATTTTGCTCATACTAGGCCCGTATAAGCCTGGTAGGCTACTGAAAGTTGACGTTTGGCTCCTGAAGTTGATTCTAATTTTATATATACAAGTATGCCACTTCCCTTTTGATGATTTAATTTGACTAATTTTTAATGACTACTTTTAATAATACCTAGACTGTAGATCCTCACTAAGCTGACGCTGCATTTGTCACATAGTTATGTGGACAGAGTAAATTGGTTATGGCATATTGAGTAACTATGATAGTCACTCAATATGCCATAACCAATTTACTCTGTCCACATAACTGTATGTGACAAATGCAGCGTCAGCTTAGTGAGGATCTACAGTCTAGGTATTATTAAAAGTAGTCGTTAAAAATTAGTCAAATTAAATCAAAAGTTGGCAGCCAAACAAGTACAGCAATGTTAACTGCAACTTTTGTACATTTTGTAATAAGAAAAAACACGACGAGTCAAGCATCACTGTACACCATGTAAACAGCTTCGCACACAAGTTGTACACTTATCAACACGTGCACAATCCATAAAGAATCATTCAAGAAACTGATAAACACAAAGTTTATGCAGGAACTACAAATCAAGATTGTAATAATAATAATAATTATATGTACAACAATGGTTTAGACTTACATATTCTATCAAGGTAGTCATAAAATTATAACAGTACTATACTACTAATAATAATAATATAGATAGCAGAAGTAGCAATAGCAGTAGTAGCAGCACTGGCAAATTGGCAATAGTAGTAGTATTAGCAACAACCGTAGTAGCAATAGTACAATGCTAATTCGAGTGCAATAATATTCAAAATAAAATCAAAAACTTATCCTATTCCATGTTTTAAATCTGTCAATCTAAAACCCACCTCAAACAGCCTTCCAGGTACTTAATGACTTCAACCATTCCACACTACTTTTAATCCATGAATTTAATTAAACAGCCCTTGGGTAATAACAACAATAAAAATAATAAGTAATAATAATAATAAAAAATAATTAATAAAAAAATTAATAATAAAAATTAAAACAATAATTAATAATAATAAACAATAATAACACCCTACGAATAGTTGAAATTAAGTTATCATTGATTGACAACAATTATATAGTTGATCTTCCATACAGTTATAGAGTTCCATAACAAGCTGCATTCTCTAATTTTGTTCTAATTTAAAAAATCACTTCACACTAACAGATATTTCAATTTAACCATTTCAAACTCTAATTTTAATCGAGCAACAACTAGAAACTAATCAAAAACTATGTCTGAATATTTTGATTTATCATATACAATCCCAAATCTCAGAATAAACCACAATCACAGTTTAAATTGTGACTATCTTTGAATGTCATGCAGTGTGAATATTCACAACATTAGGTTTCAACAGTGACTCTACGAATGTGATTTAGAGCAGAGGTTTTCAAACTGTGGTACGCGTACCCCTGGGGGTACGCCAGGTATCGCTAAGGGGTACGCGAAAAATTTCAAAAAATTCTATAAGTTTTTGGACTTCATGTTCATCTTCTTTCATTAGCTATTCTACGTCCACCATTCGCTTATTTTTCTGTACATTTCTATGAGTTTATGCAATCGGATGTATACAGTGTTGCCGGCTGATTTTTCAGTCCAGGAAAGAGACCAGTTTGTTGAACTATCATGTGATGGTGGATTGAAGAACGAATTCAAGAAAGACATGTTGCGTGATTTTTGGCTGAAACTAAAAGCTGAATATGGATTAATTTCTTACAGAGCTTTAAATTTTTTGATTCCTTTCAGCACGTCATATCTGTGTGAAACGGGTTTTTCAGCTATACTTGCGATCAAAGTTAACCAAATACAGAACAAAGCTTGAACTCGAACCAGATTTGCGTTTCAAATTGACAAATATTAAACCAGATATTGTAAATCCGTGCTTGTCAAAACAAACTCACTGCTCACATTAACACTTTTTAATAGTGATTTTATTTTTCCTTTTTGTTGATATGACTACATTCTTAAGTTAAAATTTATTATATTAGGCTACTTTTAAAATTTTCTGCCTATGACTAAATCCCGGTGTGCACCAATGATTAAAAGGAGTTGTTAATTGCAAGGGGACTTCACGCTCGCAAGTTGTTTTTGATCTGACCTTGTTGGGGGTACGCCAAAATTCAATTTTGTTACCTGGGGGTACAATAAAAATAAACTTTGAAAACCGCTGATTTAGAGTGACTATTTATAACATTAGGCTTCAATTGTGACTCTGCAAATGTGATTTAGAGTGAACAGGGATAACATTAGGTTTAAATTGTGACTCCGTGAATGTGATTTAGAATCAATATTGATAACATTAGGAACAGTTTAAATTGTGACTCTATGAATGTGATTTAGCGTGACAACCTTAAGATGTGCAATCAGGCAAAAACAAGCTCGCACTAATGACAAAAAATTGCAAATCTCAAGACACAATCAAAATATTCTCAAAAGCAAATCTTAACAAAGAAACAAATATATATAAATTACTGCAAATACTGAAAAAAATCAAAAATGGACAATTCGAAGACGAAAAACAAAACTGAATTTCGAATAAATCTCGGTAAAAGCTGCCGCACCAAATCTGCCAGGAATGGCAATTTTTCGAGGTTTGTTCAAAAAGAATTGTTAAAACTATACCCAAGCAACACTCTGAAATTACTATGAAATGTAAAACAAAAGACATTAAAAGCGTTAAAGTTTTATCAAATGCTCGGATATGACGTGCAATCGTGAATTAATATTTTACAAGTAACTATAACTATCAAATTTATATAGTGCCACCTCAATATTAACTAATGAAAGGTATTCCCAACCCGATGGAACCCCTCAAAAGCGATAAGAACATGGCGGTAAAAAGGATCTAAAGAGGTGGGTCTTAACATAGCTAGAAAAAATTAACTTGAGCAGAGTTTAAAGAGATAGCTAACAGATAAACTTACATGCAACTAAGATAAGATAAGATAATTGTTTGTTTATTTGTCTTTCTTGTAATCACATTGCGTTCTGACAATGTGTTATGAATAAACGAAGATTCTATTCTATAACTGGCTCTGTGAAACTTAAATATTATCTAAAGATCCTGGGCAGTGTGGCTCGTCAGAATGTTATTCCGCAAAGGATACTGAATGGTTGAGATATCACATATTCACAACATACAACGGAGGCAAATTTAATGTGAACTCGACACCCATATACATCAGCATACATGCAAGTATGTTCGTACGTACTCATGAATGTCGTCAGGCTATTCATATCGCCTTTTATAAATCTCAAAAGCACTAAAAAAACTTCTCCCTATCAATAACTAACAAACTGCTAACACTCAGAGTGTGATTCTACTTTGGCACGATAGTAGTGAGCCTTTTAAGATTCTAAATAAGAACAGAATGCAGAAATATTTCAAAGGTTCTACTGCAGAATAGAGCATAATAAGGTTTTATTGTTAGGATGCTAACCTGATGCATCCTAAACATCTACTGTTAGATTGCTGTTTATTTTTCAACTGTCTTTATTAGATATCTGTACACCAACATGTAAATAGCAACTGTTAATAATATACTTACTTACTTATACGAAGATTCTAACACGGAACAAGAGTTTAAAGATTCTACAATAGAAAACAATGACAGAATTCTTAAAGTCTCACTCCAGAAACAAATGCAGCAAATGATAAAAATACTTTCATAAGCTTAAGATTAACAATAAACCAAGCAGCCTTAGAGAAATAGTCAAGCAAATGATATACAGAATGGCTCATATACCAGAGCAATTGTTTCAGTGAATTCAAAGCACAAGCATTCAAACTGTAATGTAGTCTACTACTGTACTGTAAACCTTCAGAGATGTCATGTAATACCTCGCCTATAATACAGCGCAGGGCAAATAATGGTGTGGACACTTTAATGACGAGCTGCATTGGTTTCCCAGTCACGTTTAGTACTCTCTCGTCGTTAAACTGTTAAGATGAGATAATTGTTTGTTTATTCATATGTACATCTAATAAAATTATTCCTCAGACGCTTGGACCTTAGGTCAAAGGTTAAATCGGCTGAGGCACAAACATGACAACAGTAATCGAACTTCAGAACATCATTTATCTTCCAGCCTAGCAAGCCATGGCCATTGGTTCAACATTGTGCTTTGAACCAAGCAAAGTTGAAAGTATCACACCCATAATCTCTTAGATATTTACTAACTCACACCCCACACAGGGCAACTTCACACCCTAGTTCAGCAACATGTACCTTCTGGGGAAAAATTATTCTGTTACTACTCTTTTCCCCTAACTCTTCTCCTATCATCCTTTTCCCTCCTCTTACCAGCCTCTCCCTACTATCTGCTTTAAGTCTATTAATATGAAGATGACATCCTTGCACAAATTAATACATTTGACAAGAGTAACCAGTAAAATATACATAAAATTACACAGGTTACATACAAAAAACCGAACAATTAAATAGTAATTACTATTCAGTACTGGCCACTAATTAGTAATGGTATTCCCAGAGTCCAACACGAAAGGCATCAAGCAATAATGCAAAAAACAAATAGCAATTTGCCTCTTATGACAAGCTATAGCAGTGCAAATAGCATTAAAACAAGATTAAGTAACAGTGTAAGGTACAGTGAAATGCAAGTAGACATATATACAGCACTGTAAAAGTACACACTTTACTATAACAAAACTTCTGGTATAATACAGTCCGGTACATGGATACCAATGTGGTTCAACTGTGGAAAATCAGTTCACTGTAACATGGCCTTATTATAAGGTGGTCCTTGATAAGGCCCAAAGACAGTGATATAAGAGGCTCCAGTGTACCTCTTGAAGATGCTCCAATATTACTATGGACAGGAAGTTCAAGGGTTGACTGTATCAATTCAAACTGTTAAGAACCTATGATGGGTTTCTAAAAATGTGATATATGAAAGTTTATTTATTCCTTTCCTTCATTCATTTCTTCATTTATTTCTTCGTTCATTCCTTTGTTCCTTTATTCCTTTGAATGGAATAAATGAATAAATAACTGAAGGAATAAATGAAGGAATAAATGAATGATTGCAGGAATAAAGGAATAAATGAAGAAACGAATGAAGAAATAAATGAAGGAAGCAAAGATTTCTTCATTTAGTCCTACATTTATTCCTTCATTTATTCCTTTGAATGGAATAAATTAACGAATGACTGAAGGAATAAATGAAGGAAGGAATGGAATGAAGGATTTCATTTATTCCTTCATTCCTTTATTCCTTCATTCCTTCATTCCTTTATTCCTTCAGCCATTCCTTCATTTATTCTTTCATGCGTTCATTCCTCCATTAATTCCTTCATTCATTTACATTGAAACACAGACATCTCCTCACGAGCTAAAATCGTATGTAGCCTACGTCAAAATCTGTAGCATGACAACAGTAAATTCTGCTGAACAAGAGCATAATACTGTAGTCATGATGAATTTTACGAATCTACGTTAACAAGGTCACACTGACAAGACAGAGACCATAAATAGCAGTTTAACTACTAGAATAATTATTAGTCAACAGTACAGCTAAAGCCATATCACACGCAGCTAACAGATGACTTTTGCCATTACATACCTTTACTAAGATTTACTAAAAATGAGTTTCATATTAAACGATTTACACATATATGCAAACATATACCGATACATACATATCTATATATACACATACATAACCAAAAATTTGTATATAGTTCATATATATATTTATAGAGAGAGGGAGAGAGACAGCCAGACCGAGAGAGAGAGAGACAGAGACAGCATATGTTTCTCTGAATAGATTAGCAACAGGTCTGAACCCAGAAAACACAGCATTTGGTATATTTATGTCATGAAACACAAATTAGGTCACAGACAACAGCAAAGCTCGGATGTGATTGGATGCATAACTAATTTTGTCCCACTTATGGCCAATCAAACAGCTCCAATTTCTAGAACTTTGAAGTCCCTTTCTCCGCTTTAATCGTACAATTTTAGACATTACCTAAGTACACAAACAGGAATACACAAGTATATATAAATATACTTCTACATATATAATATTATATATATATATATATATATATATATATATATATATATATATGTTGATATATAAATATATACACAAATGACAATAGCAAGCTCATCTTCAAAAGAATTTCATTTTAATTCGTAACTGTACATGCATACTTATGACTAAACTGTAACACAGAAATCGTAACGTAAAGGCGAGAAAATTAACCCTTTGCCATCCCACCCAGTCCGGATGCAATGGGTTACGTTCGATCAATACTTTGTGAGATTGTGTTTTCCGTTTTTGATCGTTCATTTGTCGGTCAGTCGTACGATCATTGTGCTCTTGGTGCAGTTCTGATGATCGGCAGTGGATCATTGCCTCTCGATCATGATCTGTCTTAGGCGTTTGGTGGACCCTCGATGTGGCTCACTCGAATGGTGAAGTAGTAGATGGCGCGAGCAAAGAGCAGAAGGAAGAAAAGAAAGAGAACTGCAATAGATAAACAATACAATGGTTCAAATCATTGCCTAAGTGTTTTCTCACAATAATCAAAAGGAGCACCATAAATTATTTTGTTTTCCTCATAAAATTTAAACAGATTAATTAAATTGTTTCGTTTCTCATAAAATTGAAACAGAGTAATTACTAATTATATTGTTTTGTTTTTCTCATAGAATATAAACACAGCAACGCAAATTAGTTTACATTTTCAAACAATAAACAGAGTACTGTAATGTGGAGATTTAAAATATAACTCCAAGTTTGCACTTACTGACATACGCTGCGTAAAGTCCACCGTGAGTTTTGGCAATCTTGTGGGTCATAATCTAAAACACGAATAGTTCGAAATTAATTACATCCCTCGTCAAAACTGGAAACTCATCAGCATGGGACACAGTGGTTGACTGGTTAGAGTGCTTTGCCTGTAACTCGAAGAGTACGGATTCCAGCCTCCTTCCCTGAAACAGTTACTGTGTAGGGACCTTGATCCAGTCCTTCATTCACAATTGCTCAGCGCCATCAATTGATTAGATAGTGGCGCTTAATAAATGCATAATAAATAAATAAAAATATATAAATAAATAAAATGAGTCCATTTTGATCCAAATCAACAGCCAGGTGCTGCAACATGCCTCATATGTCACCTCCACAAAGACGTTGATTTGATGACACATAAACATTTCCACGAGCAGTAGTGTGCAATGATTGTCAATGCAGTTGACTTACGAGTGAAAAACAAGGCTGCCAGACGTATAATGATATGGAGTTGACTTCATATGCGGCATGTTGCACCAGCTGGGCGCTGATTTGCTGATTTGCAGCAAAATGGACACATTTTATTTATATATATGTCTTGCTAGGTTGGCGATCATTGCACTCTGTGACCCATGGAGACATGCAAGTGCCATGCTGCCGCACTTCAACTCAAGCCCATCGTTCCTTTTCTGTGTGTTGGACCATCTTCATGGAACGGTTTCTCACTGCACTTACGTACTATTGCCTTTTGACCCTGTGTAGCAAACATTTGCTGTCTTAAAACGTATTTGTTTAGATCTGTTTGACAGTCATACTACAGCACTTGCATACCTTAAGAAAACTGTTCTTTTTGACCATGCTGGAGTCAGAAGCACCTCTGAGTAGTTTCCTTGAAGAGGTGCTATATAAATACTTGAATGAAAGATGAAGAAACAGCCAGATATCTGATAGATTACCGTCACTAAGATGCCGCTAATGAGGAAAATCAAAGCAGGTATCAAGAAAAGCAATCTGCGATTACGGAGAAACGTCTTTCCAACGCTCGACCTAAACAAAGGAAACATCATCACAAACATAATTAAACAATTACTGTAATTCCTGTACTAATTAAGCCTAATCAACAGCTCTGAGTAATTCCAATTATTTTAAAGGTAAACATTTACAACCCCAAATAATACCAGTATGTACCTATTAAGAATTGGTCTTACTTTGCAGCAATTGCAGTAAGTACCTATTAACACTTCGTCCATTTGTAACAATTCCAGAAAGTACCTATTCATAATTGATCCAACTTACTAACAATTCCATCAAGTTCAGAATTGTTTTCGTTTCCTACTTACCAACAATTTCAGTAAGTACTTACTCAGAATTGTTCCTCTATGCTTTTAAATAGAATTGTTTCCGTATGCTACTTACACACAACGACAGTGTGGGCATCGCGCCAGCGCTTTGTTCAAGATGTTGAACTAAACAGGAAAAATAAACACCTATCATTCACCATGAGACAACCACATAAAAATAAATTTCAACGTCAAAGATAATTTTTTTTACTCGAGACATATACAGATTATCCCGCATCACAAAAATCCGGGATGGCCGTGTTCTGGAATGGCTTAGTCTTTTGTCAGTGATACGCTTCCTGACTAAGAACTGGCAAAACAGTCACTATTATTTTCATTATCATTATTATTGCTACTACCAATACTACTACTACTACTATTATTAGCAAAATTTGTATCACATAATTACTGAATAATTATTAATATTATTAAATAACTCTCAAATTGTGCATAGTCGACAATGTTTAAGATGAAGATGTTCTGCTCTTCACGCCCGACAATGTTTAAGATGAAGCAGTCCCTTATGATTGAGAGGCAGAAATGAGTACGAAGTATTAGGGACTTCATTTTCTTAGCCTCAGCATATGGACAGCAAATGGCCAGACGTTTCCTCCACTGTTAGGAAAAAAGAAATGGAACAATTTTACACAAAATGACCATCTTACAAGGAATGATACATTTAACAGTACTAAGGAAGGGACAGAAAATTGCAAGGATTGGTACTTTTATGTAAGTACTGAGAAAAGGACCGATCTTACCAGGAATGGTTCGTGACAGTGGGCGCAGATGACACGTGCTGTTCCCGGCTGATAGGTTGGCTGATTGTAACCAGTTGCATTCTCCAGGACCATGATTAATTTACTAAACAACGTTCAACAAAAAACATCACATTCAATGCAAAATTCTCCTAATAACTGCAGTGAAACTGTCACAGCAATGCATTTCTGAAGTATCCACGATAATAATCACTAGCCACTTCTATAGTGCCGGTGTTTCAGATGCTAGGCATCAAGCAATGGCACACCGAAACCAAGCCGTAATCGGGATAACCATGAATCCTGTTGTAACAGAATTCATCTTTGACTCACACATGGATGGCTTTGTCATATCACTTCACACAGGACACAAATTTACAAAAGCTGTTCCTTGAATCCTGCTCAAGAGGTGGCAATTGGTACGAAGTGTTGGCAACTTCATTTTCTAAGCCTCGGCATATGAGGGTCTTCTCCATCACTGCCCGATCATCCCATTGAAAGTGTACGGTCAATGGACTCGTTTCAAAATTGCGTTCACTACTAATAATAATATTCTTCTTTATTAATTCAAACTTACAAGTTTACCACAGTTTGACTACAAGTCATAGTATGAACGGATGATAACAAGTGATTACAGGAGTCGAATCACTGGCATGGCAGCCATGCAAGGCGCCCATCATGCCCCAGTGCTCGTTTTACCAACACCACATAGCGACTGACAGGCTGAGTCGACCTTTGGAAGGGTGGCGGGTATCTATCGCGCTTCCTACTCAATGTTCTGCTCTTCACGCCAGTGATGTTACCATTCATCTATCACCCTCCCCAAGCAGTCCAAGTGGGGCAGAAATAACACATGACATGTTTTCAAACTTCATGAAGTGGCACTATATAAATTTGTAGTTACAATTACGATGATGACATCTGTTTGACCAACCAGTTTTCGCGAGGACAGGCGACGCGACGAGACGTTGCCTTGCAGATGAGCAGGCAGTTACATTTGCAACGAACGTACTTCTTGCCCGCAGGGGCCGGCTTAATTGGCTGCAAGAAAATAACAACACCGTTTTCAAACACATGAAGGATTAAACACTGAAAATGGTATGTCCTCTATACCTTAGAATCTCATAAATAAATTGAAACAAAGGGCTCACTCTGGCCAGGAGAAGAGAAAGATATCACGTCAGTGCAGACTAAAAAGACGTTTAGTCCACCCAGGTGACATCCAAGCCAGTGTCATCCATTTCAGTTAGTTAACAAGAAGAGCACTTCGTTAAGCAAGCCTGAGGGGCAGCGATGGCATATGAGGGCAGGTGACCAGTCCTCTGCCTTACCACCTGCTCTTCCCACCGAGAGTGTACAGTCAGTATATTCATTTCAGCAGCGTTGGTAAGGGACACAAGCGGAACCAAAATCTCGAACAGACTTCAGCCCTGGCGTGGATTTGAACCTCTGACCGCTGTGTTTCAGTCCAGCACACCAAACACTACGCTACCATGCACCCTGTAAGGTATTTAGCAGCCAGCAGTTAATAAGCATTTTTCGTTGGTCAATTTTGCGCCTACCGTGGCCTCATTGCAGACACTGCACTTGACGACGTGTTGACCTGTTTTGCCACTGAGGTTAATCGTGGTTTGGCAGACACGGCAGTTGATGACAAGCACTCCATCTGTGGAGCTGGCGCTGTAAGGAGGAGGCAGTTCGTCCGCATCGGCCGGGTTAACGTAGACCTCGTGCGGTCCAAGGCTCGATCCTACCCAAACACAGAACCAGGAACTGACTTTTAGCAAAACAATAATAGAATACAACTGTATTTAATTTTGCCAAAGTTCAGAAGTGACATTTAGTGGCAACATCAGTGGCGTGAAGAGCAGTAGGTAGCGGGATCGCTTCCCGCACCCTCTAAAAAGGTCCACTCAGCCTATCATTGTGAGATGGTGCATTGGTAAAATGGGATGTAGGACGTGATGGGCGCCTTGCATGGCTGCTGTATACAGTTAAATTCGACTGAAACGTTAACTTGTGATCATCCGTTCATATTGATATGTAATCATCCTGCATTGTGTCAGTTTGAAATTAAACGAAGATTTATTATCATTATCAAATAGGCAAGAAAACAAAGAAATTGGGATATGGTGGGTAAGCGAGTTGAAACAAGCCGGGTCATAAGTTTAGACGTGAAACACAACAAAGAGGAGACAGCAACATCAGTGGCGTGAAGAGCAGTAGGTAGCGGGATCGATTCCCGAACCCTCCCTAAGGTCCACTCAGCCTATCATTTGCAAGATAACTTGTGATCTTCCGTTCATACTGATTTGTAATCATCCTGCGTTGTGTCAGTTTGAAATTAAACGAAGATTTATTATTGTTATTATTATTATTATTATCAAATTGGCAAGAAAACAAAGAAATCGGGATACCGTGGGTAAGAGAGTTGAAATAAGCCGAGTCATAAGTTTAGACGTGAAACATAACAAAGAGGAGACGGGTAACAAGGTGTTGTTCCCGGTCACCTGAGAGAGGGAGGGTCGTCTGTAAATTTAAATGCACTGTTAAAACGCATAATTAAACAATCCCGTAGTTTACGGTTATAGTTACCAGGTCTGGCGGTGTACTCCGGAGGAGGGGCCGACGGAGTGTTAGACAGCAGCGGTCGACGTTCTTCGTTTCTGCTCGAAGCCATTTTTCGATTTATTTAAGAAATGTTTTGTCTCAGATTCTCGTGATGTTATTATGAGCAATATGATCGGCATAGACACAAATGGCCGTAGATTGACCCAGTTAAAACTAGGTCAAAACTTCCGCCATGAATTATTATGCACGCACTCATCTCTGTCAAGTTCCGTCTGCCTAACTGTACCTCTGGATGCATCGCTCTATTTGTCTATCCTTCTTATGTTATAAGACACTAGGTGACCCTAACTCCGTCACTGCTCGTACTCTGCAGTGCCAGTCCCAAGCCTGGACCAAGGAGGAGGGCCACGCTATGTTATTAGGGGGGTCCGGTGGCGCGTTGGATAACATCTGGCGAAGAGTGCTAGAGGTACCGAGTTCGAGCCCCGTTAGGGCGGATTTGCTTTGTAGGCTGCTATTAGCGCCGTTGTATTACAAGCTGTCTGTTCTGTTAGTAGTTAACTAGTTAAGATTGTTTCAATTGCATAACATGTAAATGTACAGCGCAGTGCGTTTGTCAGGCGCTAAATTAAAGAAAAGATATTATTATTATTATTATTATTATATTATTAGTGTCAATAAACTGAAACTACTACTACTAAGAACGTCAGTGTTGTGACAGCAAAATTCAGTTTGCAAATTCTGGGGTATTTAATAGAAAGGCAATCAGACTAGTTATCTCGTACAAAATCACCATTAAGTTATTTGAGATAGCGTTGGTAAGCTCTGAGGCTGAATTGAGTCTAATTACTGCAATTGCCAGTACCTTGGGGAAGACTGAAGATCTTACAATCAAATAGGCATCGCAATGTTCAAGTAACATGTAAATGTAAAAGTTTTATATTGCGACCGTGGCCTCCATCCTGCTCATTTTCAATTAATTGATCGTGTGAGATCCTTTACCACCGCTGCCCATTTGAATGAGCGCCATTCAGGGCTTGAAGAAAAATAACTGACTGTTTGAGACACATAAGTTTTTATTTGTTGATAACTTATTTACGTCTTTTTCGTGTAACTGATATGTCTAAAGCGAGAATATGAAGAATTGCTTTGCACAAGCCTCTTACCAGCCCTCTATTGCCTTGACACTTGTAGCAAATACCATAGAAACGGTTTAAATTTTTCCAATCCACCGCCTTTGTGTTTCTCGCAACCTAACTGCCACCTTCCATAACAGCTTCTCAGACATATGCCTCTCTGGTCTCTTAGCAACCAGACCTAGTTCTTCAGACTAAATCTTTGGACATTGGACATTTACTAAACCCTTACAGCTATGTTCGTTGGGTCCACATTGGACCATTATCAGGCCCCACCAATTTAGGGTTGCCAGACGTCCGGCAAAAGGAGTAGCCTACATGTCCTCCTTTTGACCTCATGTCCTCTGTCCAACTGGCAAAGAAAAAAGCCTGGAAAATATCCGGCTTTTTGTATGTTGGTTCTATTAGGCTATTGGCTATTTATTATTTCATGGCAGTGTTTACGGACACGTGCTTGTTGTCCCTAAGTTCCCCTCTGGCCCTACCAGGCTAGTTTTTAATTTGTGTAGTTTCTTTGTTGCTGCAGCTCTATTTCTTCCAGACGTTTCTAGTCCATGATCCGAGTAATGTTACAAACAATGTAGCCTATGAGTGTGCTGCCTATGAGACGCCGTGGTCAAGGTGCTAATTTTATTTCATGCAGCTTTCCAATGACTTCGTTTCTTGGTCACTTAATTAGGAGACCTCTGTCTCCGGAGTGGAACTTTCAATGCGTCCTCCTTTTCAGGTTTCTGTATACTCCTTAGAGTCCTTATCTGGCAGTGTATCTGGCAACCCTACAACAGTTGAACATCAGGGTTAGCTATGGGCCACTGAACAAGGAAGTATGGGCCTAATGAACAAGGATGTATGGGCCTCTGGCTTTACTCAGTGCTCATGTGCTTTCAAGTAGAGCTTTAAAAATGTATAGTTTTCAATATGACTACATCAGAGATGGGTAACTAATCGATTAGTTAAAACCCCACTTCTGTTATACCCGAGTTAACCAGGGGTGTAGGACTATCCTACAGAAAGATTTCCTGGCCTTTTTGAATAAAAACTAAGCTCTTTAAGACTGCATATCATTAAACTACAATTTCTGTCAGAAAATAATGCTGCACACAAAATTTCATGTAACAAATTTTATTGTTGTTTCAGAAGTAAAAAAGTACTGGTTTCATTGGAGAAAAACTGTCGAAACCACGATTATATACACGAAAGCAGAAACTAAAAAGCAAACACAACTTCATCAGAACTAATCTAGCTTAACTAGAAAAATGCAATTCAGTTGTCAGAACCTAATGCAAACTACCAAAAGCTTCAAACTGCCAATTTCAAATTTTTTTCTTCATACAAACCTTCTGCCAACCTGCTGCCAAATGCCAAACCAGCCGACTTCAAAATTCATCGTCAATTAAATGACACTTAAAATAATAACACTAAACTATTAACAAAATACTACAAGCCGCTACAACCATGAAACAATGTGCAATGAAAATGTCAGCTTACAAACAAGCATTCAAACAGTTTAACTGGAATACAAATTAAGCACAACTTAAAATACATGGAAATCTATTTAATCAGTTTTAAAGTTGTTTTAAACCACACACCTTCTAATAAATATAAAAATAAGCAGAAATCTGTTTTAAAATCACACACCCTTTTAATCAGTACTGTTTTAAAATGAAAAGAAACATATTTCCAATAGCTTGTGGCGATTAAAGTACTAACATGGGCTGCAGAGTTGGTCCAGTATCTTGGATATTCGTCCATTGCCAGCTCGTGGGCCAAACAGAAGGAAATGGACATTGCTATGTATTTGCCATGGGTTATATTTACTTACCTAACCTCTACAACTGAGTAATCGGAACCTCGTTTGTCATAGGACGGTTGTGGTCATGTTTGCATCTCGGTCAATGACCTTTAATCTCAGGATCATGTTTCTGAGGTATGTAGATTTACCATATTAAATATATTGTATTGTATTGTATTTGAAAATATATATATATATTATATTTATACTGCCAGATAAATTAATATGTTACAAAAACCCTTTGTGGAGAGGACGAATCATTAGCTAAATTCACTACATGACAACCCTGTTGTAGTGTTGACCAACAAGAATTGTTCCCAACATACAGTAACTCTGGAAGTCTATGGTTAAATGGCCAGGCAGGGCTTTACCATATGACTATCCATTACGATTACCACATTACCGATTAACTATTAGCTGGTAAGACGCAACATGGAACAATGCATGAGTACGAATACTGATCAAGAAACTGTAAGAATCTAATCCCCGAGATTCTGCAGATACATTGAACACGAAATGTTGGCTGCCAGTTCGAGTTCAAGCAAAGATCCTCAACTTGGTTGAGCGTTTAAAACGTTCATCGCCAAAGATCAAAACACCGTCGTTGACAAAATGAACGATACGGCAATAAGTCTACTGCTAACCAATGGCGTAGCTAACAATAACAATATATTATTATTATTTTGTTAATGATATTCACATTGCCAGAGAATACATCTATTTTCAAAGACTGCATCTGACACCAGACAGTTTACACTGGCACACAATCTGGCCATACAAGTATCTGCAATGAACAGACATTAATTAAACAGCATAGAAAACTGAGCAATTGAATCCTTATTCAAACAATTACACACATATTTGAAAATAACACACACCAGTAAGTACACAAGTACTAATAAATATATATATATAATACATATTTATGTATGTATATATGTATCATACCTACATTGCAAATTATATAACATAATCTGGACACAATATGTACCAGCGTGCATATATTTGTGTGTGGTGTATGCGTGGTATGTATATAAAAGACTTGTTACAACACACTTTGTTACAACATGAATTGTGAGATAACATGGTCGCAGACATGGATCCCAAAACTTGGTTCAGCTATTGGAAATGAACTAATTATAACAGAGCCTTCTTATAAGGCAGCTTTTATATGGCTCCCAAATGCAGTGTTATCATTTTCCAGGGCATCTACTAAAATCTAGATTTTAGTAGATTATTTTAACAGTGATTTTGCAGCGCTTCATAAAGCGAGGAAATGCAGTAAAAATGGCGTTTTTATACGCGTGTGTGTGCATCATCATATAGACTGAATTTTTTCACAATATTGAAAATGTTGCAAATGTATTCAAATGTCATTCTAAGAGTAATAGCTGCCTTCTATGACTAATTGGCCATACATCAAGATGGAATTTCACTCCATTTTACGATCATCACTGAAGAAATGGTATTAAAATACATTTTAAACAGCACCTTAACAGAGAAAATTCCTCAGGTGCTTCATAGTTACATACATCAGATCATAAATGTGCTTCCAGTGAATCCTGCCTTTTCTGGTCCTCCTTTTCCAATGGGGATTACAAATGTACACCCCCAAAAATTATCTGACCAACATTTTGTTGAATTCATTCACTACTACACTACCCTATCCCATGCACTAAGCATCTGCATGCTAGTTTGGCAAATGTCCCTTCTTGGGAAATCCCCTGTTGCACCCCATTTCTTCCTCTCCCTCTCCCTGGCCAAGCGAAAAGAAATTAGTGTGGACTCGTTAATGTGGAGTTGTCGAGGCAAATGATACAGAGTGTAAACCAGGCCATGAATAAAAATGGATAATGCTGAAAAAGCCAGTGCTACATTGCAATTCTTGTATGGCGAATTAACCAATACAGGCGTTAAGTTCATAGCTTTTTATGTATGTATTATGGACATTTGTAAAGTGCATTTTAAGAACCCTAAAAAGCTTTGGGGACACAAACTCTCTCCTCTCGGCATTAAGCAGAATGGTGCGTAAAATGGGAGCACGTAACTGAGCCCACACTGTACTCTGTTCTCACATTATTCACAAGATGGCATCAGTCTTATATGTTCCAAATGGACCACTAGCGACATATCTTATGTGGATTTTAATTTAATATAACTGCACCTCTTAGACATCAAATCCAGATACCCCATTTAAAAAAACCGAAACATACCTTATTGATCAGAAAATCTTAAAGCAATACATGCAAATCTCAAATCATGGCACCCACAGACTTAGTCAAAAATCTATTGTTTGTTTTAAGTTTAGTCGCTAATTAATCACAACAATACCGTTTCAGTGCTTTACTTCCCAACAATAACAGATTCCTCAGTAATGTATTGTCCTATATGGAGTTGATTCACTGAATGCGTGCTATAATGACGTTTCACTGTGTGTACTGTCATAAGATCATAATAATTATTAAGGGTAGACGATGTGTACTAATCTATTTTCAATGTATGTACTGGTATATGAATTAGGGGTCCCACTGTTTGTCCTGGCATATGACCAAGATGATAACTGAGGGTACAAAACCCGTATATAGTACACAACAAGGTTTTAGTGTATGAGAAATGCATCATTGAGGTTATTATATCAAGCGATTTGTCAAGATTCTGCATTTTATTGAAGTTTTATCACATACATGCAACAAAGCATGATCAGCAGCGCCAAGCAATCAAACTTAGCACATGCCATTGTTTCTCTGAGACTGGAAAACGTGACTGTCACACTTCAACACAGTTCTTAACTGCTCTGCTATGACAAGCTCAGCCTTTCCAGTCTTCGTTGTTTGACTCTGTTCTTTGGTCGCTTTTCCAGCTTTTTTCTGACTCCAGTTGTTCACATAGGAATGCGGTCTTTTTCCTGACTTGGTTCGTCCTTGTGCGCTCCCTTCTTGCGATCGTGCAACATCATCGCGGCCGTGTGCAACTTCTCGACGAAATCTGGAACACCTGATGGGAAAACAAAGTCTACAGATTACACAAATCTTACACAGCGTAAAGTATTATTTGAAGGTTACGATAACACACTAATAATATTACTTTACTACATTTCGTGTAAGATACTGTGTGAAGTAGTCAAGTTTCAAACATCATTTCAGAGTACTGCAAGAGAAAAATTAACTTATTCTTTCTTTAGTTCTTGCATATGACATTTTTTCGTCAGGAAGAAGAAAAATTAGACCTTAAGCTTAACACGAGTAGCAGCCGGGGTGTTAGTATTATTTATTATTACTAATATTTTGTAAGTGTTTCTGCTAACAGGCAATTACCCCATCTGACACCTCTAATCGTGGGATTTCCACACGAAAAAGTGGTTATGCTTATCTGTGTTTACCAAGTAATTAAATGATTAGCCAGTGATAGCTCACTGTGTTATACAAAATCAAATGATAAGGCAGCTAAAGAAATGATAAGCCAGTGATATAATGCTTACCAGTGTTAGCCATCCAGTTGTAAGCCACTGATGGGAAAGCCGCTTTTGGATCATCGTAATAAGTCAGCACATAATCAAAGCCATTCTACAAATATTTCAAAATAGCTATTATTATTATTAATTAAATTTGTACTCGCGCACGGTCACACGAAAATGTGAATCTAAGGTGTGGATAATCAGCCGCCAGGAGAAGATGCAGTTAGATATCCAAGTGGGTCCTTACAAGTGTGCAAGAGATCACCAGTGGAGGCTTTCTTCCGCTACACTAGTATCAATTGCATACAGACAAACTCACCTTTCATTAGAACTACCGGTCTAACAACTGAGGCTAGCAAGCAGCATTTTCGTGTGGTACTTAAATGGCAATGTAGGAATGCTAAGACGCAGAGCAGCCTAAACTCTCAGGCCTATACCTTGTGTTGCTATGGGCATACAGTGCAGATAAAAAATTCTTCCAACCTCGTCGAACGATGTGTGAGGCTTGATGACCATCTGTGACATGTACGTGTCGACTCGGACGTATTTGTTGGTGACCGGTCGTAACGGATGGTCAGTGCTTCGATTCACGATGACCATCAACTTCTTCTCGTGGTCAACCTTTAAAACCAATCAATCAATCAATCAAAAAAACTTGATATAGCCCCTTTCAATATATCTACTCAGAGGTGCTCCTCACCAGAAAACGGCTGAAGACCTTCTCACCTATTTGTCTCATTGTATGAACTGCTTAAGCTCAGTTCTGTCTGTATAAAATTATATTAAATTATTAATTCAATTAATTATACTGAATTATTAATTTTATTAAATTTTGCATGCAAAATTTTTTTAATTAAAGCACACTTAATGTCATCCATTCATTCATACCTGTATCTTTTATCGATCCCTATTTAAGAATAATAATACATAGAATGCCAGTTGACCAAATCCCACACAATGCCCTACATGCAAGATTTGAAGGGAAAAGAAACAAAGACAGAACAAGACTATGCTGGATAGATAACATAAATGAGGACAAAACATCACTTGGACTAACACCAAGGGGAGAAGTGAACTTGACAAATGACCGAGGACAATGGAGATCATTTATTCAAACCAACTGCCGCCAAATGATAATGATGATGACGACACATGTTACACAACTGAATGGGATACACAGGGCTGCCGACCCCAACGTAAAGAATATGGGAGGGGGATAGTATAACGGAAAACACTCTTGCCTGAAGTTTTCACGGACCCGGTTCCATTCCCAAAAGGCTCCCTGGGTTTAGCTCATGCCTTCATTCCCTAAGTTGCAGCAAAAGTACAATGAGCTTGCACCTTGCATGGCTGCAACTTTGTTGATTTATGTCTTCTGTAATTTGTGTTCTTGTGAACTGTTTAATCATCATAACACGTACAGCGCAGTGCATTTGTCAGTCGCTTCATTAAAAGGAATAAATATTATCATATGCCCCAAATAATTATGGGCTCCTGTCAACATAGTAGCAGCAAGATGGCTATTAACACAGCAATATGACAAACTAAACAGATAAAAGCACTGCTACAATAACATTTCAGCTGCATAAAAAACGTTGCAAAATTTACAGACGTTCCATTACTGAGTTTAAAGACAGAAGAAACAGTTACAAATCGATTTCTAGTTTTACCTTACCATGCAACGTTTGACAATCATTTGATTTAAGAATCAAAATGCCGAGCTCACCTTGTACTTTCGCATGTAGATATATTCACGACTGTACATCGGATACTGTAACAGCAAAAACTGACTCAATCACAGAACAATCAAAAACTTATTAATCACAGAACAATCAAAACAGTAACTAAATCAATCACCAAATCAATCACGAACACAAAGAAATGACCCGAGAATTGTCACATAATCAAGCATACCAAAACCAAACCATATTAAATCAACTAAATATAAGATCTTGAAAGAGGAAGTTTTAAGTTGAGAACGAAATGATATAAGCGACTGAGCAGACTGGACAGATACAGGGAGAGTTAGAAAATCTAGGTCCAGAAACCAAAAGCTCATTCATGATAACATGCTCATTGCTACAGTTCCCAAGTACAATGAGGTTCCATTGTTGATTGTTTTAGAAAGAGAATTCCATTTCTGTCTTACAGGATAGTGCATGATCCAGTGCACCACTTCAGATCCTGTGTCCTCTTCCCGATCCACAACGTCCAGACTGATGACCAACTTGTCCCAATGCTTTCGAAATTCCAGATCCACCTAAAACCAAACAACATCCAGTCCAACTCAAAATATCCACCCTAGAACACACCATCTGTTCAAAAACTAAATATCTGTTATAGAACAAAGGACCCAGTCTAGAAGAAGTATCCATTTCAAAGCAGAATATTCCCTCTAGAACATTTGAACCATTTTTTTCAGGCAAAATATAAATTCTCAAACAAAGCATCCATTGTAGAACAGTTCACCCATTCTAGAACAGTTCACCCATTCTAGAACAGTTCACCCATTCTAGAACAGTTCACCCATTCTAGAGCAGTTCACCCATTCTAGAACAATGGATCCATTCCAATTTAAAATATCCACTCTAGAACATTTTATCCATTCTAAGACAAAGGATCCATCTACGATAAACAAACCTGAACAGCGAAGAAAGCACGAGCCGGAAGATCATGGTAAGTGCCATAAACTACAGCAAAACAAAAACATTTCAATTTTAAATAAGAAATAAATATTGACATGAATTGAAGTAATTGTGCTACTAACTTTTCTGCAGCTCTTAAGCTAACCCAATATAAGCAGTCATAGACACGAATTTTCTTCAGCCTCAGAATACAACAGAAGGTCACCAATCTTCTCCTTTCACTTCTGAGCCCCACACTGACAGTGTACAGTCAGTGTACACATTTTATATGAGGCACCAACTGAACAAAAATCTTCAAATATCTTTCTATCCTGGCAGCGAATGGAACCCCTGACCTCGGGGCTGACAGTGCAGCTCACGCAAACCACTAGACCATCACGAAAATCTACACCTATACCAAATTCTAATTTTTGATTGCTTGATAAGTATCATAAACAATCAATCATATCGCTTGCTGTATTTAACATACATTCACTGATTGACTTTAGAATATTCAACGTTTTGCAGTGAAAACTCTTTCAATAACATGTGGACCAAACTTTACCAAAAACTCAATCGCTTTTGTGAGATACTTAAAAATATGATATATTGAGTTTCTTGATACATAGATATATACCAAGTGAAGAATGTGCCATCTCTGGAGACATTTAAATCACAGCTCAAGGCTTATCTTTTTAAACAATCATAGATAGGACTGCCATTTTTTACTTTTGAACTCATGTACAGTGCCCTTTCCTTCGGCCTCGATCGAACTACGGTGCTATACAAATCATCATATTATTGCTTTTATAATTATACACTCAATTAAAGATTCCATCTTTATATTCCTACAGGTTGGCTTACCTTTGTACTCGTACAGGTAACTGTTAGGAAGTGGTTTACGCCAGAGGGTCAGAGAGCCTCTGTCGATCACCTTCTCCCATTCTGTGAAGTGGTTACCACCCTCGTCGACGCACTGTCCAGTTTTTGTGCGCTGGACGTAGGCTATTTCGTCGGCCACCCTGCAGTCAAAATAAATTACATAAGAAATTTGAACCTATAACAAGAACTACCCAGACTAGTGTAGACATAGAAAATGGAGAGCACACCTATGAGAAATATTACCACAAGACCACAGATACAAGAAATTATTCTTACTCTGTTGTTTACTTGTACGAGTCCATTTTAATTACTAGTGTATGCTATCTCCTATGTATATTTTCTTCCCACTGTATACTTTCTCAGGTAATCTATTGTTTTACCATTCCAAATTATTCACCCATTGTATCTGTGGTCTTCAGCGGCCAAATTAATTTCAACGATATTTCAATGTTATTCAATGTTAAGCATGAAACATCTAAAAACAAACTTTTGTAGGAAGAAACATAAATAATAGGAAGTTAAAGCTGGTAGTCACAGACTTTGCTTTGGTCTCTTCTTCAGTTAATAAATAGCATTTCCAATGGTCATTTGTTGTGGTAAAGACATTCTAGATAAATCGTAAATCGTAATCGTAAATTCAAAATTTCTGAAGCCCCCACAAAAGTAAAGTTGCAGGAACCAGCTTATTCATAGACACTTAAATAACAATTTCAGTTGTCAAAACATCATTTTTAATGCATTATAAAACTAATGGTACACTCATTTCGTAAAAGTACGTTTGTATTTTTCAATTAGGACGATGAAATGATAGGTTATAATGGTTGAATAATTTGGGACACAAAAATGAGATTATTCCTCATATATTTACTTTCTAATGGAAGTCTGTCAATTAAAGCCTGGGAGTTCTTGTTTACTAGGAGTTCTTGTTTACTAGATCTGTGAAAACAATCTGGGCCTAAAACGCAATATTACTGAGACGGAGATAGGCTATATAACAACGTGGTTGGATCTTATTAGTGAAAATTAGACAAAAATCAATTGGACCAACTTTGTCAATTCATCCTCTGAAATTCTTTCCTTATCCCATGAGAAAAACGCCGCACCAAGCAGAAGCCCTAAAGGTCGATTTCCCAACTTCCTGGGAAATGCACCTCCGATCTTCTCCACAATATTACGGACCATGCGTCGGTCATATCCGAGGTTGTTGTAAAGATCGATTATCTGAACGGCTCGGCGGATACGCTGGGCAGCAATGGCATTAAACTGTCGACCAAACAGCACGGACAACACCAGAAGCTTGGCATTCACAGACGACCGCAACTGGTTGAGTATTTGCCAGAGGGACGACAGCCTAACACCTGGAAAAAGTCCCTTCGATGGACGCAGAAGGTGAAGGTTAAACTTTCGACGGCAATAAGACGATATACATCGTCCCAGTGGGGAACGCGGATCAACAGTCCCGCGTCTAAAAGTCTCAAATTTCGACCCGGAATTGATGGTACTTAATAAAATGCCACGAGACGAATAGAGGGACGTCTGTAAAACGTTGTACGCCATTGTGTACTTAAGTCCAGTAGATATCCACCGATTTCTTCATCATGCGGCGGTTACCACAGGGTCTCCCAGGAGATTCAGCAAACCGGAAGTTTAAAACGAACCAATCAAAACGAAGATCACCACGGCCACGGGCATTTCAAGCAAGTAAGCAAATCTTGTCAACAAAGGCCGAAAATAGTATAATAATAATAATAATAATAAAATAATAATCTTTTCTTTATTGAAGCGCCTGACAAACGCACTGCGCTGTACATTTACATGTTATGCAATTTAAATCTTAACTACTAACAGAACAGACAGCCTGCAATACAACGGCGCTAATAGCAGCCTACAAAGCATATCCGCCCATGCAACGGGGGCTCGAACTCGGTACCTCTCGGTCTCTGTGCCAGATGTTATCCAATGTGCTATCGGGCCCCCAAGTTCGCTATGTCTCATTGTGAGATTACATCAACATAAAATCGCCTTTCCATTTACCTCGTTAGTATTACGGAACAATACGCTCTGCTTTTGAGATTAAACCAGCTGAAGTTGAGGCTGATTTAATTTCATGGAGAGAGGGCGCCGGTGTTGCTGCGGTGAGTCGCCGGTGACCATTACGGTACGTGCTTTAACTATTTTAATTTCTACCTGTATCTGCAGCTTAATACTCAGGCTCTCCGTATCTTTAATAAATTGGACTTTGATCCAAGTTAGATCAAAGTCAGACCTCTCCCGCCGGGCCACTGGTGGCATCTGGCTCAGTTAGCTATGGGATGAATAAAATTAAAGGGTTCGACAAATGTAGGCCTATAGTACTTTCGGGTCCTTCGATCCAGATCGACGTACGCCATCGCGTAGGCCTATATGAGCATTTATGAGCAGGGTCGATCGAGGCCATGCGGTCGCTATATGAAAACGTCCACCAGGCCTACCTGTAGGTATACATTTACATCTGTTACTTCACTTTTTGGGGCGTTGTAGAAATTTCTATATTACGATTACGATACGAACTATGTATATGTGGTTAAGCTAATTCTCTACTGCAGTGCAGTGTAATTGTTGGCAATTCAACAAGACTAGTGTGCGATTGTGATTCAGAGTAGATCGTACAGTTCAGCGAAACTGTGAGCAGCACTGGTCAAGCACCTAGCTCGCATAAAAGGCACTTTCAAAGCTACCAGCCTGAATACAATGATAATAAAACAGCATTTATAGTTCGTTTCATTCACACTGCTCCATCACTGTCACTTTATAACAGGATACACTCATCGCAATTGCTCATGGGCGCGTGAAATTGAATGGCAAACAACGATCACATGCCTTCAATGGCTCTACACTGTAGACTCTACAGCTTAGAATGGCGCAGTTCTCTCTAAGGCTGTAGCGTTTGATTTCGTAGGAGACCGAGGCTGATTCATCGAATTGCTCACTTCATTGAAAAATCTGCACTGTCAAGTTCAGTAGATTTAACGTAACGGTTCTACACCAGTAGTTTTATTGTCTGTATAGACAAAACAGACACATGAAAATAGTAGGTCGCTTCAACTTGTTTGCAGTAGGCCCTATGCAGTATGCATGAGTAATAGACTCAGGTAGACGGTTCTGGTTCTGGCAGCGTTGGCTAGAGGGCGCTGTGGGAGGCAGTACAAAATGGCAGCGCTATAAAAGTTCCAGGTAAACAAGGTGGACGAGGATGTTGAGCTTCAAAATTTAACAATTATTCGTGTAAATACGTTTTTTGGTTTATTTATTAAAAATCAGAGGTGCTAGCGTAGTTTTCATTAATATTTGTTGTCTTCGAAATAATCCGCAAGAAGCTTGTTATTTTACCGGACGAATTGTAGACGACCTTGAGCAGTGATACTGTGGCGCTTTAGAAGTGATTATATTGGGTAGTGCTTGAGTGATATGATGAGTTGATGACCTGCAGAGTATTTTATTTCATGTATAAATCACGCAAGACTAAAGAGTGTAATGTAGGTTTACGTCGTCTGTAATGCTAACATTTGGTAATTACAAATGAAAATTTATAGAGCGCTTTAACAAGACAGGTCTTGCACGAGAGCGCGTTTCGCTGCCTTCCTAGTCATAGTGCAATGTGAATAGATGAGTTTTTAATTTTGATTTAAATTTAGCAATAGATGTGCACTGGCGAACTGAAGTTGGAAGACTGTTCCATTCTAAGGGTCCTGCGACCGAGGAAGCACGATTTCCAAACTTCTGGTTTTGCTAAGTACGGTAAAATCCCTCTCATGGACGATCGGAGTCCTCTAGTAGTGGAAACAGAACATGGCATAACCATGGATGCCATGTATGAGGGAGAGCTTTCAGAGTGGATGTGATGCAATAGGAGGGAGATTTTGAGGGCGATACGGGCAGAGCCTTTAAGCAATCGTAAACTTTATTTAATGTCATTTAAGTGTGTTGACAGTTTTAACTTAAATTTTTTAATCGTATTTGTAGGAGAGTGTAAGTAGGGTGCAGCATGACTGTTACACTAAATTATTCAAGTAAAAACTGGTTTTAAGTTGTTTTGATAAATTGGAAAAAATTGTTTTGTGCCAAGGAGTTTCTCTTTTGTTGGAGTATTTTGATGGTTATTGGTTTCATCTAGGGTTGTTAATATCGGTTTTTTGGCAAACCGATTATCGGTTTTAGAAATCCGATTTTAAACCGATTATCGTTTTTTATTGGCCTTCATAGAAAATTTAATATATTATCATATAATGCAAGTTACTGAAAACCGATAATCGCTATGTACGGTAACGTACATACACGTACGGGGTTCTACTATTACCTCGTTGGCTGTGGAAGACCACTTTATATACAGGCAATAATAGGTCCCTGTGGGGGTTCTACTATTACCTCGTTGGCTGTGGAAGTATCCGTTTATATATAACAGACAATAATACATCGCTGTGGGGGGTTCCACTATTACCTCGTTGGCTGTGGAAGACTCCGTTTTATATATAAGAGGCAGAATTCGATAATCGGTTTGTCAATAATGAAAACCGATTATCGTTTTCGAAACCGATAATCGGATTTCCGAGTATCGTTTAACATCCCTAGTTTCATCTGTCTTTTAACTTACCTGATATGCATTTGAACGGTTTGCTTTTAGAGGTCGGATTATGGTCGTGAACTGCCAAGAGTTTGAATCAGCAAATGAAAAAGATGATAAGAAACTCAAAATAAACGAAAACAAGTTCCAAGCATTGACTTTGAAGTGGGAAACAACTCTAAGATGAGTCTTGACGTTAAATTATGAAGTAAACTGTGCACTTCATAAAACTTAGAAAATTTTCCCGATACTGCAGATGGTGTTAGATTAAATTGGGTTATGTGGAGAAGTCAAGGCACATAAAATTGACAAAGTCAACGGAGAGATTTTCTGTTAAAATATTCACATTTGGCGATCATCTACAAAAGTCGCACCATGGAAGTGGTAGTTTACAGCTTACTGCCGGACTTTGAGGGCCGATTCACACTGCAGGTCGAGTCATCTCAGACTGTTCTGAAGATGATAAAAGCATTCTGTGACGAAAACGAAATAGAACTCAAGTCGAGCTACATCTTGACAAGTCGTTCACAGGATGAGTTTGACAAAAAACGACCACTTTCTTCGTACGGCATTCAGAGCGGCGATGAATTCTATTTGACCGTTCGAGGTTTGTTTTGCTTTCGGATTTGTATGGAGGTCTTATTGGGGAGAGGGTTGCAGAACCCTGGGTAATGGATTGTAGTGTTATTTGTTAAGAAATGAAGAGGTAGACGGTAATGAATACAGTGTGTGAAAGACAATGGATGAAGAGAGGGAGAAAACAAAAGACAGGGAATTGGAGGTGAAAATTGAAAGATAAATAGTTGTAAGAAAGAGATACAGTTAGAGGGAGAGAGAGAGAAAGAGAGAGAGACACACACACAGACAGAGAAAGCGAGAGAGAGACTTACAGGCAGAGACAGAGAGGGAGGGAAGGGCAAGGGGACAGAGTAGGAGAGGAAAGGAAGAGAAAGCAAGAGAGACACAGGCAGAGACAGATCTATAGAAAGATACAGAGAAGGAGAGATGCACCACGATTTTCAATAAAACTGCCTCCGGGTCAGCAATATTAATGAAGATCATTTAAATTATTACCACTTTAACTGTATTGTTTACGATCTTAGTCAACATCTATGATCAAAGTCCCTAGGTCAAGAGTCTTTCAAATCAGGAAGTATCTTGTGACATTGAATTTGAATTAACATAAATCTCCATATTTGTTATGTTACTTAAATTATTGATGAACCGTCCTGAAGCATTCACGAGTAGTTTCACGTCGTGAAGATTGTGATCGATGGCCACTTCATGTGTTCTACTTGTGAATGTTTGTGATTAGTCAACAGCTATGTTGAGGTTAGCATACATCATGCATACTTTCATACATACATTTATACATGCACACATGTGGGGTATGTGCATTCATACATACATATGTACATGCATACATATGTGCAATTGTACGTACTTACATTTGTACAGACATGCATATGTACATAGATACATGCATGTATTTATACATGCATAATTTACATACAATACATGCATATGTACATGCATTCATATATACACACATGTACATACATTCATACATAAATACATACATACACATGTACATACATATATTACATGCATACATACATAAGTGCATGCATCTCAGCTCAAAGACAAAGTTGTAAATAAAGGAGAAGATACCCCAACCTCCACCTGATCTCCAGAGTCAGTGGATGGTACAGTTGCTAATTGCTCATTCGTTTACCTATCACCTAGGAGTCCCAGCATGTCTCGACTTCTCAGCCGTTTACTGTGTAAAGAAGCCATTCACTCATACATTGAAAAGAGCAAGTCATTTATATAGCACCCTTAATAGATGTCCACCCAGAGGTGCTCCTGGCCCAGTGCCATCAAAGACAATGGTTGTTGGGTGGTTTGAAAGGTGGATGTGACATCACTGGGAAAAGAACGTGCTGATCCAGACCAGTGGCATATACCAATGGGGCGGGGGTTGGGATGGGGGAGAATGATCTCCCACGGTTGCCAGAAGTGGGGGTTATGGTTTGCAGATCTTAGTGACTTCTGAGTCTCTTATATATGTAATCAAAAGAACAAATCTACAATTTGGAAACAGAATGTTTGAAGTTGCTGGTCCAGCTGAATGGAACTCTTTACCAGAACCAATCCGAAGATCATCCTCAATTAATATATTTAAATCTAAACTTAAAACTTATCTCTTCTCTAAGTAGTATGATTAGTAAGTACATTGTAACGCGTCTTTTTATTAAGGCGAGTTATAAATACAAGTTGTATTGTATTGTAAGTCAGCCAAGAGTTGGGGAAGTGTTCTCCCATTACAGGTGGGGTGGCGTTATACGCCACTGATCCAGACAGAGAGGTTATTCCAGTTGGATAGATTTCTCCGATGTTGGATGTGGTTATCGAGCGTTTGTAATTCTGTTTTCAGACGATGGTAGATGGGCGTGTGGATGTAACCAGTGGTGGGTTCTGGTGTTCATCTGTCTGGCCATTGGCTGCCTTGGAATAATTGCCGTTTCAGTCTTACAGTCCAAGAACTATGATCCCTTTTATTCGGTAAGTGTCTGCTTAACCCTTTAGTGTATTGTTTTGTATGTGGTCATTTATAAAGCGCTTCTCTCAGCAAGAGCCCTTCAGAAACAATAAACGACAAGCTGCATTGTTTCCATACATTTTAGTACACGCTTGTCATTAAATGGTTAAATACATGTGTTTCTTTTGTTCAATAAAGATGAGAACTGTTGCTATTAAAAAATTTCTTCATTGATTACTGGGTTTGTAATGTCTTCAGGGACTGCTGCTATCAAGAAATGTCTTTAAGGACGAATTAATTGCTGCTATCAAGAAATGTCTTTAAGGACGAATTAATTGCTGCTATCAAGAAATGTCTTTAAGGACTAATTAATTGCTGCTATCAAGAAATGTCTTTAAGGACTAATTAATTGCTGCTATCAAGAAATGTCTTTAAGGACGAATTAATTGCTGCTAGCAAGAAATGTCTTTAAGGACTAATTAATTGCTGCTATCAAGAAATGTCTTTAAGGACTAATTAATTGCTGCTATCAAGAAATGTCTTTAAGGACTAATGCTGCCAAGAAATGTTATTAAGGACTACTACTGTAGTTTCCAGTGTTTAACGACGTCTTATGGCTGCCAGGGCCATTGATGTTGCCTCCTCCTTTCTGTAGTCTTGGGACTGGCGCTAGCGGCACACAGTCAGTGGCAGAGCTTTCTGCTGTCAAGATAGTTTGTTGCATTGTTGCCTGGTTGCCTTGTTGTTGAGCTATAATAGTGCGATTTTGTTCATTTATTTTGTTGTCGTCTTTTAAATTTCTCCCAGTTTCTGTGTTAGTGTTTCTTTTATATAATCTCAACTTTATTTTGAATGCTTTAAATTTGGATAGAATGATTTCTGAATGAACGGAATTATGACAAATAATATGAACAGTATGGTTTTTGTTGTAGTATGGAATTGGTATTGATGCTGGATCGAGTCACACGAAACTTTACGTCTATCAGTGGCCAACTGGGAAGTCAAACGGAACTGGAATTGTGGATGAAATCTTCAGCTGTCCCTCATCTGGACAGGGTATTACTACTAGCCCCTCATCTGGGGCATTACAGCACCATAAGATTTTCCAACGTACAGTGCAAACTCATGTACACACTCCTTTTTTACACGCCATTCTGGTTAACTTGAAACAGTGTTGTGTCTCCCAAGGCTATTAACTTAAAACAAGCTATTTTAGTGAATATGTCGTACAAGAATTGCAGTGTTGTGCTAAAATATATTGACTTTTCAACCCTATCCCTTTTTATGTGTAGTCTGGTTTACATAGTGCACATGCCGGAATGACTGTGCATTAATAAATGTACTTTAGATATTAATTAGTGCATACTCTTTGAGTGGTTCTTAAATATAAGTATCCACTTACATAATTATTATTACTTAGTACATACATATCAGTTAGTAACCCTAACCCTAACCCAGCTTTTATATCAATTAGTACTTACATATTAACATTAAATAGTACATACATATTAATAATACATATCAATTAGTGCATAGATATTAATTAGTATATACATATCAGTTAGTATATACATATTAATTTGAACATACCAAGCACCAGTGAATAATCTGGTCTTCCTGGTTTTGTGTGGTACTGAGAAATTTACATACATCCATGCATTTGTAATGTTTTTGTTTTATTCTGTTGTTCACAGAGACAATGCCTCCATTGTCCGCATTTGCTGGCAACGCCTCTGAGGCGGGGAAGCAGTGTATCAAGCCGTGTCTCGATAAAGCACTCGGAGTTGTGCCACAGCGTGAATATTCCAAAACCCCCATTGTTTTGGGGGCGACGGCCGGAATGAGAATACTTCGGTAGGTAGTAGACCTTGTATGACTTGGTACCCCAAGATTGTAACCCCATGATTTGAACCTCTGAAACAATGGTCATGTGTTTTGCTTAGACCACCGAGTTGCATATGTACAAGGCAGCGCCCTTTTCTTCAGCCTTGGCTAAGCTATGGCGCTATATAAATCGTCATTATTATTAATATTATTATGTTATTATTTTTAACTTATCATCTGTTACTACTGTATCATGTAATCTTACTACATACTTTTGGGTTTGAATTATTAAACTAAAATTATTATTATTATTATTATTATTATAAGACAAATTTATTTCTTCATAAAGCCAACAAACATATGTACAGACTGATTAAAAGTAACTGTTTTCACTATTTCTATAAGCCGTCGTTCAGTCCTGGTCTACTGTTGTTGCAATCTGAGGTGCCTAAAACAGATAGAGAGTTTCCGATTTGTAGGGCGACTGATAACCCGTTGTAGAAGATGACTGGTCTCACGCTGGTCGCCTTTCGCTGCTGAGATCTTGCATCGTATTGTTATTATTATTATTATTATTATTATTATTATTATTATTATTATTATTATTATTATTATTATTATTATTATTGGTGCATTTAAGCAGCTCTTTAAAGGTGTACTGTAAATGCTGGTTAAATAACAAGATTTCTGATTTGTTTGTCTTAGTTTCCACAATTACTGTAGTTAGAGTTAATTAATTTAGATGACTGTTTAATTTTGCAGACTCTCTGACAATGCATCTGCCGAGGCGATCATGTCATCCGTCAGGGAGACCATAGCCACGTTTCCGTTTCTCTTCCAGAATCCTGAGAAGCAGGTTCGAATTATAGAGGGCCATGAAGAGGGCGTGTTCTCTTGGATTACCACCAACTACCTTTCTGGTTTGTTTGGGGTAAGTCACGTCTTAGAAACCAAAATCTTCATTTGTTCAGACCATTTATATAGCCCCTCTTAAAGGTAACCACTAGAGGTGCTCCCAGCCCAGACTCTGCGGAAAAGAAGTTTTGAAGAGTGTTACTCTTGCCTGTTGCAGAGTGATTTGCTGGTTGCAGAGTGATTCAGAGTGATTCACTGATTGCAGAGTGATTTGCTGGTTGCAGAGTGATTTGCTGGTTGCAGACTGCAGAGTGATTCGAAGTGATTTGCTGGTTGCAGAGTGAAGGGTGACAGTTGAACCAGCATGGAAAGATTTGTGATCTGCAGTTATTTTTTTTCAAAATTTATCATCTGAACAGTTGGGGTAGGTTGTACTGTTTCCCCCAACAAATTGCACCCTGGCTGGAGAGGGATGATTTGTAGGGTAAAGATGAACAGCCCAGGTGAGAAGGTGCGACATTGCATTGTCTTTCATTGTATTCTAGTTTTACCCAATGGGATGGATCACGAATTTACTCACAACTTCGGTATCGGTCTCTCAAACGATCGGGGCCCTTGACATGGGCGGGGCTTCGACCCAGATAACCTTCCAGCCTGAAAATCCAAACACAATCGTACATGGTTACAATGCTACTCTCGTCCTCTACGGATACAGCTACAACATTTACACCTACAGCTACCTGTGTTACGGACTCAACGAGGCTTACAGGCGACATCTGGCTTTACTCGTCAAGGTAAGCGTCCTACCTTCAAATCTCACCTGTAGTACTCGTGAATAATCTGGTGCCCTGCACTTAACTTCCGAGTATTGCTATAGAAATTTGCGATTACGATTACCAGTGTCTAAGTATTTATGTAGAGCATTTTAAGAACCATACAAAGGTCCTCTGATCATATTGCTGTTTGGGGGATCTAAAAAGTGTGGCCTAGGACAAGCAGAGTGGCTGACTCAGTTGACTTTCAAATCTAAACTCAAGAGTTCAAGACTCACTTATTTTCCAAGTCCTATCGTGCTAGCTGCTAGTTGATTGTGAGTAGGGAATGCAAACCCGGGGTCTTTTTTCGAAACCCGGGTTTCGGGTTTGACCGCCGTGAAAACCCGGGTTTGGACGGGTTAACAAATTTTACATGATAAATATTATTACTGCACTATTTCTTGCGTAAGAACAACGTCGTCGTATGCAGCTACAAGTCCAACGTTCTCCAACAGTCAAGAATTTTGCATAAAAAGAAAACTTTAGGATAATCGCGATATTTTTTTTATATAAGCAGTGTTTTTCAATAAAAAATGTTCCGGAACTGAACAATTCCAGAACTGTTATGGAAGACAAGGGTTCCGAAGGCCTAAACCTGAGCCTCTAATTTTATAGCACCTTGAATACCAATAAACACTGAAAACGCTGAAATTAAATGAAAGTAGATCAATAATTTTTTAATTAAAATTTAAGTGAAGTCAATAATTTTTAGCAGCTTCAAAAAATTCGTGGAACGCCGTTCCGGAGCGTTCTGTCTGAAAGAAACATTGCATAGGCCTATGAAAATAATTGTCAAATGACAGCTTAATTTTCTACATCTCAGCTTTAGGCCATTCCAGTGCCTGCCCATTTGCTTTCAGAAGATAATTTAGTCATCGTTACTCTGCAACCAAATTTGACAGAGCCAGAACTTACTAAAGTAGATGCTGCTTTGGAGACATATCGCTGCCTGTGATTGTGCTTGGACTAAGAGGCCTACCGTCATTGGCTTCGTCAGAACGACAAGGGTCACCAACGTCCTTGTGTTTCAGCAGGTTTATCTTATGCTTGGACCCGAGATGAATAGCCTATGCATATTTCTTGTTGCACCGCTGGCAATTTTTGCTGCGAGTTACATAACTGACATTGAGCCGTCTGGCCCTCAGAATCGTGAACGAAATGATCCCAAACACCACCCTTTACATTTGCTGATTTAGACATTGTTTGGATTTGTGTCTGAAATCACTAAATTCAAATAAAAACAGTTTTACTGCTATTATTTACGAATTCGAAGCTACGACGCCGACGTGTCAAAACACTCAACATTAGTCACTGGTCGTTTGAAATGGGAAGCCACACTCATACGAAGTCACCAATAAAGATATGGAATTAGCCGATAAATAAGTAGTTAGAAGTTGTATTATGTAAACCCGTTATCAACCACTATTAGCGTTAGATTTCCATTACTCTGAATTTGTGAGTTTCACACCGTGAAGGACGGTGAAAGTTACGATTTTCAAACCCGTCGAACCCGGGTTTCAATCGCGTTCAAACCTGGGTTTCGGGTTTGGAAAAAAGCCGGGTAACCCGGGTTTGCATTCCCTAATTGTGAGGCACCCTTGTATCTGCATGGCTGTGTTATGGCGCACTATAAATTGTCGTCATTATGTATGTATGAGCACTTGTTATAGCGCCCCTTCAAGATTTCTACTCAGAGGCGCCCTCGACTACAGCGCGGACACTGAATCGGAGTTTCACGCCGAAGCGCATGAGCAATTGTGAGTGAAGGACTTGCCCAGGGTCCCCTACGCGGCGGCTTGAGGTGGATTCGAACCCGCAACCCTCCGGCTGCAAGGCATCGAACATACCCCTAAACCACCGTGGTAATTGTTCATATTAGCTATTTGTGACTGAAGAATAACGAATTTGAGTGTAAGGAAAGAAGGTGCAGTAAGTGCTGTATCATGATGCTTCCAGGGTCAGACAATCATCAACGAGACCATCGAAGAGCCGTGCCGACCAAAGGGATACTCAATCACCGTTCCATACGACGAGATCTTCCAGGTTCCATGCACCTTAGCCGCGGACGAACCAAAGCCCGTAAGTGATCTGCAGTAGGCATAGAGACAAACTGATATGTAGATACAAAAACACTCAGGTAGACATGTGCGTACAGACTAATACACAGACAGACATACAGGTACCCAAACCAGTCAAATTAATTACTGTAGAATAATACAGACTTCAGGCGGCTTGCGAAACTGTGGAAGAGACAGGGTACAATGCGGACAGATGCAGAAAACCAATGGTATGCAAACAGACTTTACAAGAGCCCTTTACAGAAATCAATTTAATTGGCGAATAGGACCTTTAACGATATTTATTCTGCCCCAAGGAATGGAATCGACTGCCACTCTATCTTCGTAGCTCAAATTCACTTCCTTCCTTCAAAAGTGGCTCAAAACTCACTGTTTCTCCTTGGTTTTCAATCACTTCGATATGTAACTGCATATTCCTCTGGAGGCTGACTATCTATGCCTCAGATTCACATTTCAGTGTGACCATGCTCGTGGTACAGATTCAATTAGTAATAGTAATAATGTTAATAATGCTTATGTAGAACGACACATACAAAGGCAGTGACAGACAGACAGACGAATGCACAAAGGCACATCTTTCATAATGTAAGAGCTCAGATGATCAGATCCCTAGTACTTAATAACATTACAAGTCTTTTCTTACTACTACTGAAGTTAATTGTCTAGGATATCAGGATGTTACGTTACTTTACAGAGCTCCCCTGATGATTGCATCAACTGATTTTTCAGGGGAACATTAGCGTTACTTTTATCGGAACAAGTGACACGAGGCGATGTCAAGAACTGACGCAGAGGTTGTTCAACAAGTCGACCCCATGTACTCACCCTCCTTGCACGTTTGATGGAGTCTACCAGCCTCCACTCTTCGACGATTTCCTTGTGAGTAACGAGCCATTCAAGTCAATGTTCTTTCTCTTCATGTCGTCTGTATTGTAATTTGTGATTGTAATCTGGCATTTAGAATGTGCCACTTCAAGAATAAACTCATCAGTGGCACTCCTGACCAAAACCAGTGAAATTACTGTAAAAAAATACAAGCTTCAGGCTGCTTGCGAAACTGTGGAAGGGACAAACTGTATATCTACCTGAGTCTTGCTGTGAATGTACATGTACTGGGTACATACTGTTCCTTCTTACTCAGCTGAATTTGCATTTTATTGTTCTGTTAAGGTGCATCTGGTTAGATCTTTTAATTAGCCATTTGTACAGTGCTTTTGAGAGATCCTTCAATTGCAATTTACCTCTCCCCAACAACACTAGCTGCATTAAAAATGTTAAACTTTTTTCTCATAATTTTCATACACTGCCCTCAAATACGCCCCTGTCTGGAGTTCTCTGCAAGAATCTTCTGTGGGAAGCACTGCTGGATTCTTTACTGTATTCAGTTCGTACGCAGAGTCTGTACTCGAAAGGTCTATGGTTAGACGCCCACTAAGCTGTGTAACGACAGCTCACAAACCTGTGCGATTTGTTTTTCAACACGTGCCTGAGTCATCAAGCAGTATAATTTGGTACCATAATAAGTGGCAAATCTTGGGATGCGCACTTGCGCAGGTCCTGTGTTCAGAACCTTGGAATTCGTTTATTGCCAGTTCAAGGGCTGAAGAGTGGGAAATGTGGAAATGAGTAGGGAGATGTGAATCACAAATTTCCAACCGAATCTCGAATCAAATCAGTGGATGCCAGTTTGATATTCATATAGTGCGTACTTGATATTACAGGCGTACCACAGTAATCCATATGTCAATGTAGGCCTAATAACTTTTCTGCATTTTAAAATCAGTTAAACTAAAAATTAAGTTAATTAACAGAATGAAGATGACACAAATTATTTAAAAAAATTAAAGCCAGTTATAGGCCTACTGTTCTGTTCTGGTTCCATGTTCATTAAATTTAGTACTGTACATGTACTTTAATGCCCAAGTCAGACGTTTACTAATTGACAATCAATTTTAAATGAAGTGTGTCAAGGGATAATAACTTTTGAATCATGACGTCATTTTTGAATCGAATTGAATACTGCCATCCGATTCGTTTTCGAATTGCATATTGAAGCTTCGCAGTCCCTAGAAGTGAGTGCCTCTGATACATTCCACTAAGGATCTCGATGCTTTACTGTACTTTTGTTATATAATCTTTACCATGTCTGTTCCAGGCCTTCTCTGGATTCTACTACACTGTCAGATTTCTCAACCTGACGTCGATTCCCAATTTCACTCTGTCCGACTTTGAGAAAGCCAGGGACTCCTACTGCAATAAGTCTTATAGCCAGGTAAACGGTTCTATATTCAGCAGAATTTATTAGCTTTACAGCTTTTACACTCGAGTAAATGCACCTGTGGGGAACTGTCCTGCCCCATTGATTACAATGTGGGCATGAACAAACTGACAGTGGTTTAAGGAGCGTATGAAGTCTAAAACTTGTTATAGGTAAAGCCTGCTGCTTTTAAAGCTGTTTTGATGTTTACAATCTGAGGAGTCCAGGCCAAAAAAGAGACCGTCACAATAATATATTGTAAATTGATGGTTTAAAACAGGTTATCATAGTTTACTTCATCACATATTTACAATTATTATTATTATCATTACACATTCATTAAGCACCACTATCTAATGACCAAGCATCAATTGATGGTTCTGACCAATAGTGAATGTAGGATTTGCTCAAGGTCCTCACACAGTAACCGATTTTAGGGGAGACTCAAAACTATTTTCCATTGTACAAGGCAAGTGCTCTAACCATTTGTCTCCTATTTCCTCTCGTAGTAATCAATTCCATCCTTTAGAAAAATTCCTCATTTACTTATCACGAGTGGAACCATGAGTTTCAGCATGAAAGTTCGTACAAGTGCTTAACAAGGCTCCAGAGACGTATCGATGTGCTTACTTTTCTATGTCTGGATGTGACCTAGATCCTTGCAATGCCGAAAAACCGTTATGTGCTCAGCTACTGTTTCAACTCTCACTTTATTTACGATCTTCTCGTCGATGGCTACGGATTCAACGACTCCAACTGGAATTCCATAGAGTTCAATAATAAAGTGAGTTTTCTGACGTTACAGCTGTGTCCCGACTTTTCTACAGATTGCCTACAGTGTAGAATTTGAACCAGTAGCAATGTTGCTAGCCTAATGAGGGCCGACCATATGTGCATGCTAGTTCAACAAAGGCTCCCTTTTTTGGAAAATCCTTTGCTGTTAATGTCTTCTGTTGCGCTGCTACCATAACATACAATACAATGATACAATACAACTTAGTGTTTTATTATTATTATGCTGTGGTGTTGGTATTATTATTATTATTAGTAGTAGTAGTAGTAGTATTCTATTATTGTGGGGCGCGGTGGTGTAGGGACTAGGGGTATGTTCGGTGCCTTGCAGTCGGAGGGTTGCGGGTTCGAATCCACCTCAAGCCGCCGCGTAGGGACCCTGGGCAAGTCCTTCACTGCAATTGCTCATGCACTTCGGCGTGAAAGTCCGATTCAATGTCCGCTCTATAGTCGGGAGCGCCTCTGAGTAGAAATCTTGAAGGGGCGCTATAACAAGTGCTCATACATACATACATACATACATACATACATACATACATACATACATACATACATACATACATACATACATACATACATACATACATACATACATACATTACTAGCACTTAAATAACCGACACTTGTATGATTAGTAATCAAGAAAGAGGAGTCTAGGTTATTGTAAGCTATTAGCTTTTCTTGGCTGCTGTTGCATAGTATTTGTTAATACATGACTGTAACTGTAATAGTTGTTTTGTGCAGACAAATTCAGACAATTCAATTCAGCTGCATACGAGATTTAAGACAGCAAATGTTTTATTGTTCACCGCTTCGGTTGTTATTAAAGGTGAACGGAGCAGAGCTCGGATGGATTCTAGGCATGATGATTAACACAACGAACCTGATACCACCGTCTCCTAAAGTCCAGATGATCACTCTTCCCGTCTTCATCATTCTTCTCGTCATCTTCTTCGTATTTCTCCTTCTTTCCATCGCATTTACGATCCACGCTCGACGCTGGAATCGCCACGACTACCGATCATTGCCTTCGATGGAAGAACGCATTTAAACCATCTCCGTAACATTGAGTCGTCTTTGTAACGTACTGTAGCTTCACTGGACGTTTAGGTAGAACTTTAACAGTGTATCGTAGATTTGTTGTACGTTAGATTACAGGTAGGTAAAAGACTACGGCTTGGGAAGAGCTGGTGTGGTGTATGTGTGTGTGTGTATGTATATGTGAATGCGGGAATGTATGTGTGTACCTTTATATGGTACCTTTGAAACGCCTCAAAGAAGTTCTAAGTGGTTTTGACGTTATGAAGAAAAAATAGTTTATGAGTAAGCAAACAGTGAGCAGTGTGGGCGCGGTGGTGTAGGGGTATGTTCGGTGCCTTGCAGCCGGAGGGTTGCGGGTTCGAATCCACCTCAAGCCACCGCTGTAGGGACCCTGGGCAAGTCTTTCACTCGCAATTGCTCAAGCGCTTCGGTGTGAAACTCTGATTCAGTGTCCGCGCTGTAGTCGGGAGCGCCTCTGAGTAGAAATCTTGAAGGGGCGCTATAACAAGTGCTCATACATACATACATACATACATACATACATACATACATACAACTGGGAAGGTCACCACCGGTGGGCTTCTGCAAACACGTAAGGTCCAGCTATAAAGTGTTGAGAATCGATTTTGAAAACTGTACTGATTCCAAATTATGGGTGTTCGATCTTGGTCTCGTGTGGCAGTTGATGTTGATTGGAGACCGGCTCGTCAACTTTTAAGCAGCTGTGTTGAAGTTGCATGACGAAATCGTATCGATTCAATGCAGTTTCTTATTTCCCAGTAAGCAGTTTTTGAATAAATTCTGCCGGTTCTGAGATCCGTCATCTGACCTTTAGAGATTTTGTTGAAATTGTGGGATGAGATTAAAACAACTCAAAGTTTCTTTTATCTCGCTAAGCAGTTGTTAAATTCTGTCAGAATACTTATATTAGTCACATGAACTGTAAAGTCATTGAAGAAAGGAGTTCTTCCAACCAAAATCCGAATCGACATCCATTGCCTTTGTTGCACACACTTTCAGCTGTCGTGTAGTCTCTCTTTCCAGTGGCAGGATGCATAGTAGAATACAGTCTGATTTTAGGATAACGGCACTATAGAAGTATTAAATGAGATTAGATCTCTTGCGTTGAGATTGTGTTTTGAAATTGAATCTGCTGCCTCAATCCGTTCTGTGACAGTTAATCCTGAAGAGAAAACTTGCAGTTTAGACTTTCTCTTTCAGTTTTGGCAATGAGTCATCCTTTGCAACCAAAGGAGAGAACTTCAGTATTTTAGCACTGTAAGACAAGCAACAGCAGGAAGCCACTCGGGGTTACTTTGGTTTTTGTTGGTGTACAAAGCCATGATTGGTTGCTTTTGTGAAACAGTTTTTACGTACGATGTCTTAGAGTTCGGGCGTAGTAGGAAGGTAGTAGGAAGGTTGGTCTTGTCTGATTGTGCTGGTAAAAGAATTACCTGCATATTTTTACTTGGTGATATCTTCTTATTCGGTGATACCTTTCAGTGTGTTTCTGTATCGTTTAGCGTTGTGATATCTTTTTTAGCATGGTGAGATTTTTTGGCATGGTGATCTTTCACTGTGGTGATATCTTTTTGTGTGGTGATATCTTTTTGTGTGGTGATGTCTTTTAGTGTTGTGATGTCTTTTAGTGTTGTGATGTCTTTTAGAGTGGTGATGTCTTTTAGTGGGAAATTATATGCAAGCTGTTTAAAAACACTCGACGTATGATTTAACATGTTGTGTATTGTTCCCTCCATGCTGAAAATTCAGTCTTTTTTTAATCAAAGAATGATGGCTTTATAGATAATTGTTAGTGTTAAGGACGTGCTAACCCAAGATTCAAATCTCTTGAATAAGCCAACATTGGGAGGCGAACCAGGAACCGCATGTTCAAAGGCATATGGGACTTAAGCTCTAACCAGCGCAGCTAACTGGGCAGGTAGAGGAGATGTACATTCCTTTTCTGAGATTCAGAGCCAGTTTATTATAGGACTCTCCATTTACATACTACTTATTATGGTCAGATATGGACACGATTAGTTAAATTGCTAATTAATTAGAATTAGACAAACAGCTTATTGATTTGCTAATCAATTAGAATTAGAATTAGCTACTGAAATTTGCTAATTGATTTAAATTAGAATTAGCCAAACATAGACAAACAGCTAATTGATTAGCTAATCGATTAGAATTAGAATTAGCTACTGAAATTTGCTAATCGATTAGAATTATAATTAGCAAAATCTTGTAGCTAATCAATTAAAATGAGCTGTTTGTCTAATCGATTAGCTAATCGACTAGAATCTAATCGATTAGTTAATACCCATATCTCATGCTGGTACCATATTAAACAGCGTGGTAACAGAGACAAGTTTGCATAGACAACTTGCCCCAGTATTGTTAAACATAACAATAGGTGCAAACCCAAAAACCTTTCGATTACAAACCCAGCATGCAAACAGATTTAGACTGTGTTGTGTGTCGGTGTGTGACCTCTCGAAGGTCACTGATGTGAGAAGGATCAATCCCGTGTTCAAAGGTTCTCTTAAGTTGTCTGGAGTTTGTCATAATTTTGTTTGAGTTGATTTACATTCTTGGACTTTGCTACTCGACAAAGTCATCTTAATAGTATACATGTATTTTTAAATGTTTAGAAATGTGGCTCAACGTTAGGTTGAACGCAGGTTCTGGCGTTGATGCATATTCTTCATTTTATATGAAACTGTGCGTCGAGCTCCAAATGACTTTTCTTGCAGAAGCTTTTGTTGTTTGACAGGATGATGATATTCGTTTATTTAAAAATAAGTTGACACCGCAACAGGAGACTTTTTTTACCTAGGAGATTTTCTATGGTAGGAGAATTTATGCAGTGGGAGACTTTGCCGTGCATGGCTGCACGGCCTGCACCTGTGTGCTGCCAAAAGGAAGCATTACTATTATTATTATTATTATAATTATTGTCTGTGACTGTTCTTTTGTTGTCTCTGATTGTTTATTGTTGATTTTGTTGTTGTTGTCTCTGATAGTTCTTTTTTTGTCTCTGATTGTTCTTTTCTTATCTCTCTCAGTTCTATTCTTGTCGCTGACCATTCCATTTGAATTTGCTGTGGAATATTAACAATGTTTATACAGAACTGTAGGCATTTAACTTGAGTTTGTAATCAGTGTATCACAGATTTCAGAAGCTTAGAAGAAGCGCAACTCTTCTGCAGCAGACGTTTTACCTTGTTGCATTTGTCAACAAGTTTGCGTAACAAACGAATAGTAGGCTAGTACTAGTAGTAGTAGGTATATCGTTCTCTTGTTTGCC
>JACEVL010000493.1:1027500-1032500 GCA_020284085.1 Aporrectodea caliginosa | reverse complement strand
GGTGGTGATGATGACGACGACGACGACGATGATGAGTTCTCTGCCTGAAGGCTTTTATGCCACCCGGGGATGAGATGAGTGAACTGGTTTCCCGTTGCCTTCCTCACAGACAATTATTATGAGTGAGCAACTTGTCCAGGGTCGCTACGCAGTGGCTTGATGTAGATTCGAACCTGTGACCCTCCGGTTACAAGGCATAGAACATACCGCTGCACCACTGCGTCCCAAGTGGTCTAATAACAGTCGATGGTGCAGAGTAATTGCGAGTGTAACCCTACACAGTTACTGTAGGCCTAATTGTCTCAGGGAAGGAAACTCGAACTCGTTCTCTCGACGTTGTAAGGCGAGCGCTTAACCAATCGGCCACCATGTCCCGCAGTTTAGACTTGGGATATATTGTCCAGTAGCATTTCAATTGCTGCCTATACGCCTCAATCGTCTTTCCTCTGATTCAGAGTATCCCTGGAATATCCGTCTCATCACACATTTCACCGTAGCCCACAGCCCTCCTCCTCCTCCTGCTCCTACTCCTGCTCCTCCTGCTCCTCCTCCTGTTCCTTCTTCTTCTCCTCCTCCTGCTCCTCCTGCTCCTGCTCCTCTTCCTCCTCTCCTCCTCCTCCTCCTCCTCCTCCTCCTCCTCCTCCTCCTGTATTCTAGAAATACTCTATTCTATTCTGTTCACGTTCAATTCTATTTGAATTCTATTATATCTATGTTACATTCTATTCATTTTCTATTTGTATTCTATTCTAATCGTATTTTACTCATGTTCTGTTTGCAGTGTATTCAATTCAATTCACATTCTATTCATATTCTATATATATTACACTGACCAACAAAATAATATTTTTTGTTTGCTGCTCAGAACTTTAGAACTGTTCTTAGCTAAATTTGGGGCGCTGATTTCAAATATGAAATCGAAATTTGGCTAGCACGTCAGGATTTTTAGGTATACGCATAGGTGAGGTTCTACACAATTGCGAACTCTCAACTCATATTAAAAATGTATGAAGAATAGGATTTTGTGCTTGTTCTTAGCTAAATTTTGGATGCTGGTTTCAAATATGAAATCGAAATTTGGATGGCAGGTCTAGTTTTTCAGCTACGCTTCAGTGAAGTTCTACACAATTGCGAATTCTCAGCTCATATAGGCCTATACTGTAAGCGAAAGCAAAGTATCAAAACTGTATCACACAATGCCAGGCATTTGCTTTCACATTTGTTCTTAGTTAAAATTTGGACGCTGATTTCAAATATGAAATCAAAATTTGGCTAGCTTGTCAGGTTTTTTAGGTACGCATCAGTGAGGTTATACATAACCGAAAATTAATGCGGTACATTTGCAGTATGAACTATGCGACGCGTACCTCAAAAACCTGACGTGCTAGCCAAATTTCAATTTCATATTTGAAATCAGCATCCAAAATTTAGTTGAGAGCAAGCACAAAAGCAAATGCCTCATACATTTTTTAAACTGTGTTTTCACTGATAGTATGAGTTGAGAATCCGCAATTGTGTAGAACCTCACTTATGCGTACCTAATAAACCTGACGTGCTAGACAAATTTCGATTTCATATTTGAAATCAGCGCCCAAAATTTAGCCAAGAACAGTTAAAAAGTTCTGAGTAGCAAACAACAAATATTTTTTTTTTGTTGCGCAGTGTTAATGTAGGCATATAAAACTTAAAGAATCCGAGAAACTTTATAACTTAAAAACTGGACGTGATAGACAAAAACGGTTTCCGGATTTGGAATCAGCATATTAAATTTAGTTAGGAACAGGTGTTAGAATCCCAACAGCAAAATGCTTGTTGATCAGTGTTATCTAGTCATATTCTATTCTATTCGTATTATGTAATTCTGTTGCAGGGTGGGTCCAGATTAAGATGCGTTTTAGTCTAGTTCTGAAGGTCAGAACAGACGTTGGTATTGAAAGCAGGGAGTAGGTCTACTACCAATTCTGACAGCTTAGCAGAGACTTAGTTATTGTTATTCAACATTTGTATAAGCTTTTCTACTCAAGGGTGGAATTCAGAGCTTATAGAAAACTACTACTGTGCCTACAACTACTTATTATGTGCTGTCTATCTGTGTGTATGTCTGTGTGTCTGTCTGTGTGTCTGTCTGTGTGTCTGTCTGTGTGTCTGTCTGTGTGTCTCTGTCTATCGGCCTGCCTCTGTCTGTCTGTCTGTCTGTCTGCCTGTCTGTCTGTCTGTCTGTATGTCTGTCTGTCTGTCTGTCTGTCTGTCTGTCTGTCGGTCTGTCGGTCTGTCGGTCTGTCGGTCTGTCTGTCTGTCTCTCCCTACCTGCAAACACACATAGAGACAAAAACAGCAATAGTTAGATAAGCACTATTAGAAGTATACAGGCTACGGGCATTGTTTATAATTATAGGTATGAAAAGTGGAGAGTACGCTGTACCCCAGTCTAAAAAGTGGTGCATGGGTACCCCTCGTATACCCTCCCCCGAAAATGATGCATGACTGGCGCTGGCAAACAACTGTGGGAATAGTTGCCCTCAGCGCACAATCTGCACTAAATTGCTGCCAAGATTTTTTTACACGACAAAGAGCAGAAGAGATGAGATTTCACTGAGCACTGTAATTTAGACGATTAGCAAAGACAGATTCACACGAGCGAATCCGGGCAAAATAGCACGTTCAGGCGTAGATTATGCAATGAGGCCGGGTCAGCAGAGGTCAAACGAAATATGACCTAATAACAACCTCTCTTGGCTGGCAGGGTTTTGGCGAGAGGTCTAAATAACAATCAGCATATTATCTGATTGTTGCCGTAAGAGCGTAACCTCATTATTTTAGACCCCTATTAGTAGTAATGGTGACAGTTCCGGTTGGCAATTGCGGTATAGTTGGGTTATTATCGGGGAGAGGGAGGTTTAGGGTAATGGTAACACTCTGGCACGAAGAGCAGAAGATCAGCACTGACGCGCGTTCGCTTCTCGCTACAAAGGTGGCGCCAGAAACTTTTTTGCCAGGGCAGTCATAGCCTACAAGTAACCAGTAACCAGTCCAGGGGCGGTTTATGCCCCAAATAAATTCTCGGAAGGGCAAAAATTCTGGCAGGGCAAAGACCAGGGCAAAGGCTTTTTTTACCATGGCATTTGCCCTGGCTTGCCCTGGTGTAGTGCCGTCACTGTCTCGCTGCCCTCCCAAAAGTCGGCTCAGTCTTTCATTCGCCAGATGGCGTTGGTGAAATTAGTTGTAGGACGTGATGGGCGCCTTGCGTGGCTGCCATATGGGAAATTTGACTCCTGTAATAACTTGTGATCATCCGTTCATAATAAGACTTGTGATCGTACCGCGGTGTGTCAGTGTGAATAATAAACGAAGACTATTAATGTTATTACTTTTAGAGCAAATCAGAAAGTTTTGTCTATATATTATGAAGAAGAAGAGCAGTCCCTTAAGCTGGCCCCGAGGCAGCCACTGTTATGAAGTGTCAGCGACTTCGTTTTCTAAGCCTCGGCATATGAGTGCGGCCCTGCGGTTGGCCAGTCCTTTCCCTCACCGTCTCGTCAGTGTTCTCATTATAGCTGAGCTGGGTTACGGCGTAGGTGTATCAGAAATCTTGACACAAATTTCTGCCTGGCCATTTGAACCCCCGACGTCTCGACTGACATTCGAGCACGCCAAACACTACACTAGCGAGCTTCCCTATATATCTGTTATGATTACAGGTCGTGTGCGGATGATAATGAATCTTTTGTGGGGCGAATTCAAAGAACCCAGGTTTCAGTTGGGGGAAGGGTACAACACGATGCAATGCTATTTATGTATAATGTTTTGGGAGCAGCAGGAGCACCCAATAGTTCATTTGGGGGAGCATCAGGAGCACCTAATAGCAGAAGAACCCGTCAGTTCATTTGGGGAGCAGCAGAAGAACCCAAAAGTTCATCTGGTGGAGCAGCAGGAGCACCCAATAGTTCACTTGATGGGGAGCAGGAGCATCCAATAACAGAAGAACCCATTACACGTAGTTCATATGGGGAGCAGCATAAGAACCTAAAAGTTCATTTGGGGAGCAGCAGGAGCATCCAGATAGCAGAAGAGCCCATTAGTTCAGTTGGGGAGCAGCAGGAGCACCCAATATTTCATTTAGGGGAGCAGCAGGAGAACTTCATTTGGGGCGGCAGCTAGTTCCTCGGGCCCTTTCTACAAACGTTACTGTCTCTAGTTGGCCTATTATAATAATAGTAACTTAGGCCTACTCTGCGCTGTTCACGGCATAGCACAACACAATGCTAATTTTTAGGCCTTGGAAAGCCTACGCCTACGATAATGGTGTACATTATTCGGCCCGTTGTGCATAATACAGGCCTATAAGCAGTTTTAACGCGGACCATAGTCGAGCAGTGAAGTATTTGCAATTTATTCATACAGGCCCACATCACGACGCGTATGCATAACCGATTTGTTTGCCTAATGCGTGTACACTTGCATGCGTGTGCGCTTGTATGTGTGTGTTTGTGTATGTGTTTGTGTATGTGTTTGTGTATGTGTGTGTTTGTGTATGTGTGTGTTTGTGTGTATGTGTGTGCGTGTGTGTCTGTCTGTGTCCAATGTAAACGATAAGCCTAATAGCGGCGTCAGTCCGTATGCACCAATAGTAGTAGAGTGTAAACTTGCTTAGTGTCAGTGATACTCGCGGTGCCCTCAGGAATGTCCGCTTGGGGCCGCGCTGCACATCGGAAAGGAAATGACGTAAAACCGATGACGTCATGCCTACGGAAACAGGATGTAGAGCTTGGTTCGTTGTACTATCGGAGGCTACGACACAGTGCGTAACTTATACTCAGGCCTACCGTGTTAAATTCAGGGCTGTGCAGGAACGACAACTTGTTCGCCTGGCCTGGCCATGATGGATTGAATCACTCGGGTACGTGTTGAATTGATTGACAGGTATATTTGCATATCAAGATCGCACCGATGTGTTTATTATGGAGCTGTTGAGCAGTTATTGCGAAAGGAGGCGAAAGCGG
>JACEVL010000493.1:972500-1022500 GCA_020284085.1 Aporrectodea caliginosa | reverse complement strand
CCGGTTTTCAGGGATCAGAGCCTCAGGGGGGCAGAGTAGCGGTTAAGGTGGGTGTCGTTTTGGTCGAGAATTTGAAGATGGAGGATCAGAAGGGTTGGGGTATAACGTCTTGAAGAGGTGAGACTTCAGTTTTGAGTGGAAAGCCCGAGGGGTGATAGATAGAGGAGCTTGACGAATAATGGTGGGTGGTTGGCAATGATGGCGGAGGAACCGAAAAGTGCGGAATTCAGGCGGGAAATCGTTCCAGAGACGCACGTGGTGTAGTGTTGGATGTGGCTCAGTTGGAGAACTTGAGATGAGTAGTGACCGGGGTTGAGAAAGAGTGAGACAGGATGATGATCGGGTAGAGCAATCCGCTCTACCCGATCATCATCCTGTCTCACTCTCACTGTCTCGCTGGATGTAGAAGAGTTCGCGAAGATATTTGGGCTGGGAGTATTGTAAGGAGTTGTAGGTTAGTGATAGATATTATTTTGAGGTGGATTCGCTCTGGAATTTAGCCATTGGAATGATTTGATGGGAGTGATATGTTGATGCTTGGACGTTCTGATGACAGCTCTGTCTAGAGAGTTTTGGATAAGTTGCAGACGCTTGAGTTGTTTGGAATCAAGGTTGCGGAAAACGGAATTGCAGTAATCGAGCTTTGAGTGGACAATGGAGGTAATTCTTACATTAGACTAGATATATAGTCGCCTAGAAATAAGGAGCAATGTGTAGCGGAAAATGGGGAACTTCCCCTTTAAAAACTATTCAGGCTATTCCTTAAGTTTCATTTTCTACATTTTATCCGGCCCAGTGATCTTTCTAACAGAAAAGACGTATACCCTGCAAAAACGCAATTGACCTCTTAGTCATATCAAGATAAGAATTTAAATTATTTTGAACGATATGTAAGTACTGACGAATATCAGTTGTGATGTGTTTTTTTATTGGTTTGCATCCAAGATCAATAGCTTTGATTTACGAGGATGTTATTTTTCAATGCACCTGTACAGACTTAACTGAACTTGTCGGCCAACTGTAGCCACAGTAATTTACTAAGGATTACATGCCAGTCGATTCCCACGGGGGTCTGGCGGTTCAGTTGATTCATAGATCTCTGAATCAAACTCTGTGTACTGTATTCTGGCAATCGTAATGGTAGTTGCAGATTTATATAGCGCCACTTCAAGATAGACTCATCAGATGCGCTCCCGACCTAACACAATGAAACTGTATTGGTTTGATGTTGATGTTTGAGGGGTCTCTTCTAAAAGTCCAGATAGGCCTACATACATACATACATACAAATATACATACATGCATAAATACATACATACATACATACATACATACATACATACATACATACATACATACATACATACATGCATGCATACATATACACATACATACATACATATTATATACATACATACATGCATGCATGCATATATGCACACATGCATACATACTTACATATATACATACACACATACAGACAGACACATACATACATACATACATACATACATACGTGCATACACACATACATACCACATACATACATGTTGAGAGTAAATAATCGGCTATTGAATTCAAATTCTTAGCCATGACCGGTGATGCGTGTTTACCTAAAAAATACGAAAAACGTTAAGAAAACATTTGAGACCGTCCCTCATTCATTGTTAATCTAGCCTTTGCTCAAGGGCAGCTATTGTGACAGTCTCTAACCATGTATCTCCATAGTAGACTATAGCTGTTCTAATACAACATCACAACCATATTAGGCTGTAGCCTTTCCCGCATGTGTCGTTTCAATAAGGCCTATCATCAGAGCTTCTCATTTGAGGCGATCGATCGATCGATCTCCTTGGTCGATCGCCTAGCAGAGGTCTGGTGGATCGATAAATCGATCGCGCTCGATAAGATAGACTACAAAAGAAACCTGGAGCCAGACCATTATTTACCTAATTTACAGTACTTGTGAAAGTTTTGGGTAGGATCGATTCAACATTGCATCGACAAGCAGAGGAGACTTGTCGACGGTTAATAAGTGTTGCGTATATTCTAGCAGCTAATGGACAACAATAACTTTATTATATGCAGCGATACGAATAGGATACACAAAAATACGCTGTAGGCCTACACAAAAGGTCCCTAGGTCGATCGCGCATCGATCGCCTATTCAATCCAGCGCGATCGATTTTACAATCACCTTCTATTTTCAAATGAGAAGCTCTGCCTATCATTATCGCAGTTTATCAAAAGTAATATTAATAAAGGTTATAGCCTTGCACTGGATGAACGTTTATATTCTCAATTATGGATTTGCAACCCGCACACTTTAAGCGTAAATTGTCGGCTAATGGTGTGATTTCATGGAAATATGATAAACATTTACATGCAAATAGCTCATAGTCCAGTTGAAGTGCGTAGAAGTTGTACAAAACCGCAGTCATTGGTTTTATTAGAAAGCAGCAGCTCGAGTGCTAGATTGAATCAATGAATGAAGGAATGGATAAATATTTGAACAGATGAATGAACGAACGAAAAACGTGAATGATTTTTGATGATAAATTGTCTTCAATGAATCATAAAATACAATCACTAATGAACTTTTTCTCTGTATGCAGAAAAGGAATGAAAGACAGCCAATTCTGAATCGGCGAGAGTTGCTTTAACCCACGAATGGCAATCAAAGCATGAGGCGGGACAGGTCGTGAACGACTCATGAGGCCTCGTGATCAGGAGTGAGACATCTAAGTCCTACCTACAGTATAAGAAGAAATTCCGGCTCAAAGATTCAACTACTATCTTGGGGAAAACGACTGAGATGAAGGGTTAGTTTATGTTTACTGCCTACCTTTCACTCATTTGTTTATTCATTTGTTCAATCATTCATTTGCTCATTCATTCGTTCGCTCATTTAATCATTCATTCGTTCATTCATTCATCTGTTTGTTTATTCATTCATTCGACATTATGTTTGTAAATTCTTTAGTTCATTCTTCCACTAATTCAACTCAAACTCATTCATATATTTTTATATAAAGGTAATGTCAGATTCATGTTTGATGAACACCTTTTAATAGCTCTCAACCGAGGTATTATGTAATCGTCAATCGCGTTCATAGAACGTTCCAAGGTATATGCTGGCCAAAGGAGCTGCTTCGATGCCGTGTCATAGGAACAGTTGAGAAGTGAGAACTGTTCAGAATAATATTTCTGTCGATATCAACGGCTTTTGTTGTCATAAGGCAGGGGTGGCCAACCTTTTTCGGCCTACGGGCCATTATGATTGTTGGTAAGCACGTGGCGGGCCGCAAAATGTTTGTCCTCACACTGCAGCCTCGAAAGAAAAACAACCGAAACGACTACATTAGGTCACTAGAACTTACAACACTAAATGTTTTAGTGTTTTAGACATCATTATTATGCAGTACTGTAGTAGTCGGACAAGTAAGTAGGTGCAAAATGAGACAAAAAATTATTTAGAAAGGGGCCATGCGGGCCGCCAATCAGCGGCCCGCCGGCCGCATTTGGCCCGCGGACCGCGTGTTGGCCATCCCTGTCATAAGGTGTCGTTAAACTCTACATCCATCCATAGAACGCAGCTATGCGCCTTTCTTGCTATTGTGAAAACTGTACAAGAGTTTTTTCCTATTGACGTCAACGGCCTTTGATGCCAGACAATGAACAATTGAACATGGTGCTAGCTGTCAACTGTGGACGGGAGTCAGATGGCGGGCTCTAGAACAGCCTACCATAAAACTTATACGTTCGATTTCGCCACAGATAGCGCAAGAGGCAGCTCTGCCTCGTCTGTTTCTGGTCGCAGGTCCCTTCGTTTGGCCGATCAGGGTGTCCTTCTTGTCGCCCAGGCTCGTCCTCTATCACTTAGCACAGAAGCTTTCTTTTCGTTGGTTCTGCGATCTGGGAGAACCTCCTCGTAAAACTAGAAGTGAGCAAGTCCTCCTTTGTTCCGCAAGCGCTTGACGTCTATTCTGTTTGAACGAGGGTTTCCTTGCTAGGTCGGGGTGACCTTTTTCTTGAAGTTGAGCTTTACAATTTCTCATTTATATTATACCATATTATGTTAAGAGTTATTAAGTGTAAGTAGGCCTTCTTTGTTTACCAGGGCCTCGGGCCCGTGGCGCCGAGGCAGGGGCATGCTCACACAAATTTTTGGAAACTAATACTATAATAAAATACAGCCCGTAAAAACAAAGTTTTTACTAGGCCTATATCCATCTAGTATCCTATAATGCGTCTTATGAAGCAGTTACCTCTACAAATATATAGTCCGCGTTCATTTTACGACTGCGGCCAATCACAACGCTGGCCAATCACAACGCTGCGTTTCGGAAAAGGGGATTCCCCGATTCGAAAAGTTTAGTCCCCGATTCTATAAGCTAGCCTTTTTGGGGAGCTGAAATTTTGATAGAATGAAGTGTGTGCGAGGGCGAGTCTATATGCCAAGTTTCACGACGATTGAATGATTGTAAGTGATCGAACTAGTCGTCGCAAGATTTGACTTTTTAGCCTGTGGCTCAACCAAGCAAGCAATCAAGATTCCTGCAAGTTAAACTAGATGGATAAAAATAACACAGTGATGGAACCAACCAAAAGCCGGCCAATGCCGACCCTGGCCTTGGGGAAGGGTCAGCAAGTCTTGTAAGATGTTATATTGCACAAGTCGTGGATACCGGAAACCTTACTCCCTAGACCTGAAATCTACAACAGATGTACCGTAAAGCTTGTTATTGCAATATCGATTTTCTTCATCGTAAATCCAAAACCGGAAGGAAGTTTGACGTGATACGTGCAATTTAAAATCTTACAAGACTGCAGAGAATGGTCGGGCATGGAGATGAGAGATCAGATAACTGATTATTAAGACAGCTGTGTTATACAATATATATTATATATATTATATATATATATATATATATGTGTGTGTGTATATATAATATATTGATAGGCAAATACATTATATTCAGTGCGTGGGCTTTCACAGTGGGAGGAGAGAGAGTGGCTATAGGAGACTAGATCAGTTCATCTCGAGACCGCATCACTGTGTCCGAGTTTACAGTACTCTGTATAACTAAACTTTAAATAAAAATTTAATAAAATTGATAAATAAATAAAGTGCTGCAATGTTTTTTAACGGACTGCTTTTGAAATCGACTAAACAGTCGTATCTGTCGTTTCCAGAGTCACCAGCTGATGGTAGGTACAACTAAACAGTGTAAGAACGCACTACTTCAACTGTTAAGACTGCAGTTCACATTTTTAAACAATGCGCCAATCGGCTAAATCTGCGTCTCAGAAAACTTGACAAACAGCATTACAGATGACCAAGTTCATGTAAATTTATTTTCTTCCATGCACGCAAAAAATGCGTTTTGGTCGCTGGTTTAACTTGTATTTGCAATTGTAATTGTAATCTCTAGATACTCCGAGTACGGGATCCGTTCATCCGGTCTGCTGGATTCTGATTGTCGTCTGCTTGTTGGCGGGAATTGCTGGAGTTATTACCATCACGATCTTATACTCGGAGAAGTCAAAGCTACCTTTCAACGTAAGAGATCGCGCACCTATTGCATAGCGTTATCGTATGTCACTATAGTAGGCCTAACTATATACGTAACAGCGCATCTCCGGTGCTAAACAGTGTTTTGGTTGCCAAAATGAGCTGGGGTGAAATTTTATATATTACCAGAGTACACGAAAGCAGGTCAAAATCTAATACTAATATGTTGCCGACGAAATAACTCACCCAGCGTCTTTGCAGATACTTAGCTGAGGGGTTTAGAAGAAAAACTAGGGAGATGAACCCCCAACCCCGCGGTAAACTAAACCACTTGTGCTACGTATATAAATGTTATAAATTACACCGGTTTACAATCTTACACTGTAATTACACTGTCCACCCTTAGGTGGATTTGGAAAGGATTGCAATAACATTATAAGAGTGGTAATTTTTTATGTAGGAAATGCTTGTGTAGTAATTAAGAAAGTACGTTATTTTTTATTGTTTTTCATTTATCTGAAGCACTTTACTATTCGCACAACAGTCACAAGGGTGGTAAATCTCAATCTGGGGCGAGGATGTAGGCCCTATGTCGGCTATGGGCCAAGACGGTCATACAATTCCAGAGTAAAATAGTGAAAATAGTAAAATACTTCTACTATCGACAGATAGTAGTCGTCGACTGTCGTATGTTCACTGGATTTCTTCATTTTTCCAGTATGGAATCGGTGTGGACAGTGGATCGAGTCGAACGACTTTCTTCGTCTACCAGTGGCCAACAGACAAGGAAAACGGAACTGGAATTGCCCAGCAGATCTACAGCTGCCCCTCCGGATCCGGTAAGTCTTAAGGGGTTTCGAAGCCTGACCACGCGCGACAGAAATCAGCTTCAATTCACGGTCATCAGCATTGTGCTTGCAATGAAGTGATAGGTTGTGGTTGTTTCTGTGTGGGTGATGACGATGATGACGATCATACATACGTGCATACACGTATACTTGCATACGTAGATACACTTATTTACAGTATTATACACACATACATGGATCATGGATGCATGCATAGATACATACATATATAGGGATAAATACATACATAAATATATACGCACATATACACGTACATGCATACACATAAATACATACATAGATACATACACAGATACATACATAGATACATACATGGATACATACAGTGCCGGTTTTAGGTATAGGCGATATAGGCGGCTGCTTAGAGTGGTACTTTTCAAGGGTTGGCAAATTCCGACAAAAGACATGGAGGTCACCGTCAAAAAGATGTCATTTATGAGTAAGGGCGCCATTTTTGTTCTCACCTATAGCACAAAAATTGTCAAAGACTGTCAAAGGCCACCTCTGGATGCATACATGTACAGGAATGTGGCTCCTCTGCAACCGGTTTAATAAAGAATATACTTACTTACTTTATACACACATATATACTTGCATACATTTATGCATGCATATATACATATAGGCATGCGTATTTTCAGAAAAGAAGCTGCCGCCATTGGCTAATTTTGCCTCGAATCCCAGTGAAGCAGGTAATCAGGTCATTAAGCCTTGCATGGACAAGATACTTGGCATCGTTCCAAGTACGGACTACGCAACCACTCCGGTACTTCTGGGTGCCACAGCTGGAATGCGAATTCTCAAGTATGTTCGCAGATCTCTTGTTCACTATCCGTGTTTATATGTCCATGTTTTTTTTCTGTGTGTCCCTGACCTATTGACCTATGACTTAATGACCCATCAAACTGTTGACCTAGTGACGACCCAATGACATATGACCAACTGACGTATGACTTAGTGACCCATTAACCTATTGACCTACTGACCTGTGACCAACTGACCTATGATTTAGTGACGCATTAACCTATTGGTCTAGTGACCTATGACCAACTGACCTATGACTTAATGACCCATCAAACTGTTGACCTTGTGACGACCCAGTGACACATTGACACATAGTGACCCATTAACCTATTGGTCTAGTTACCTAATTACCATTATGACCTATGGACCTATATCCAGTGGTTAAATTCAGCCGCATCTGAGATCCGGCACCTCGGATTTGAGATCCACCGCCTGAACTATGAAATCCGCCGCCTAAAAGAGTAGAGCCGTCACCTAAATGTGTTTCCATTGCAAAAATAATCAGCCATCTTGGTTTCACACATTCTATGTTTATCCGAATAGCAAATAGCGAATATATCGGTTATAGATTCGCCAGAAGGACTTAGGTTTTACTTTTGTAAAGATTTGGAGATCCGCCTCACATGGGCGTCGAGAGCCAAATCGGGCCCCGGGGCAGACATCCATCAGGGCCCCTCGTTTTCATTATTAAGCCCATGTCTGGTGTAAGCCTGAAAAACGCCATCAAACTACATTTAACGAATAGTAATAAGGGTAATAGCCTAATAATAATAACAGGGCTTTTTAGTGTGCAGTTCTACACAAAAAGGGCAGTTCTAAATGAAGTTGTGCAGCTGTGTAAGCATTTTTATGCAGTTAAAACTAGTTTTAAAATGTTCATTGTCATCCGATTTGGAATAGGCTAATTCACTATGGCTTTTTAATGGGTCGTGCAGTTCTAAAAATTCCTTTTAAAAGCCCTGAATAATAATAGTAAAAGTAAATGTGAAAATCAATTTCTGGTTTAAAATGTCCATCTATCACTCTAATTATAAAGAAATTTACAGAAATTTAATATGAAAATGTGATTATGTGAATGCGATAAATGATTTTTTAAATGACATTTATCGCATTATGATATCCAATTTAAAGAGGTGCACGTCAATTGCTGTGTTGCATTGTCTACAATGTCATGGGCTACGTCAACAACTCGCTCTGTAGCCTACCATGATCAACTCCACGTACATCTACTATCATACTAGCAACGATATTGTAAGCTTTTTGATTTGTTGCATCATTCGCTTTTGATGAAATTGAAAATGCAAGGCTTTGAAGGATTGTTTGTCTCTTGTTTGCATTCCTGACTTTCACCAATCTTTCTTTCCTTTATTGAGCTCCAGATTTCTTATGGTAATTTATCTTCTAATTCGTTATCAACTTAATGGAATTATAATTAGTATAATATCAAATATTGGTAATTTGATATAAATTATTTATTGTGATAAATTACATCCAGCTGTAAGTTAAAGTATTATTTATTTTGACAATAACTCAAATTTCAATTCAGAAATTTACATCCAGTACAAATTTTATGCCTCCCAAAACGAATAATCAATTCTAGGCCGACTGCTGATAAATCTCAAAATAGGCCCATTGATAAGCAGTGTTTTTCAAATTCAAGTTATTCAACTATAACGTGGCCTAGAACTTTGCATTACGCACCCCGTAATGCAAAGTTCTTGGCCACGCATACGATTCTGGTGGAGTATAGAATTTAGTCAGAAATCGAAATTTGTCTGCATCAGTTAACTTTGCATCAGCAGATAGTCCAAAACCACTCTGATGAGTGATGACCAACTTTTGTTACTGTGCTCACTCCGAAATCCTCTGACTGAGCAACTGAGACTGTTAAGTTTCACAGTTATTAAATCGTTTTCGTTAACAACAATGCTAACCTTTTCAGTCCAATTTCCACTGTCACGTTCGTTATTGGCTTACATTTTGGTAAAGAAATTCAATACAGACATTTCATGTACTTCATTACCTAGCTATTAAATTGAAGCAATTAGACTGCATTAGGCCAAAACCCACAGGTTTCTTCAGTATGAAAGAAGTTTTAGACATTTCCGGGCCCCTGCCATAGAACCGGGCCCCGGGGCAGCAACCCCACCTGACCCCCCCTCTCATCGGCCCTGCCGCCTCACCTCTGGATGACCAATTTAGCCACTGCCTATAACCTATTGACCTATGATAGTCGTTTTGAAACGCAGTGTGACGAATGCCAGTGCCGTGGATGCCATCATGTCATCGGTGCGTCAGACCCTGTCGTCCTATCCCTTCGATTTCTCTCATCCTCTGAAGCAGGCGAGGGTCATCGATGGCAGCGAAGAGGGAGCTTTCGGCTGGATCACATCCAACTACCTGTCCGGATCATTTGGGGTAAGATCAGCATCATCACTACCTCTCCTCCTGCTAATGTTGTGGTCTGCCTATCTGTCTGTCTGTTTATCCTTCTGTCTTCACATTTGTATGCATGCATGCATATACGTACACATACATGTATATAGACATGTATTTGTGTATGTATCCGAGCATTTACACATCACTTCTTAGGTATCTCTCAAAAGTGTGCTATGCATACGTGTACATACAAACATGCACACAATCATACATACATAAATATACATACAGTCTTACATAGTTTACATACATACATACTTACTTACATACATATATACATACATACTGTACATACATACACACATAAATACATGCATACGTAAATACATACATATATACAGCAATACATACATAAATATATACATACACAGTCATACACGGATAAATGCATAAATATGCTGGATAGATAATATAAATGAGGACATAACATCACTTGAGCGGGCACAAGAAGAGCAATGGACGACAAATGACCGGACTATGGTGATTATTTATTCGTACCCATCACCGCCAAATGGTTGGCGTCAGGAACTGACGATGATGACGACGACGACGATGATGTACATAAATACATGTATACAAAACATACATTCATACGTACATACACAGTCATACATACACACATGCACACGTCAATGCATAAACACATGCATGCTCAATAACAACCTGGACACATAGTTACCCACGATAAAACGCGGATTGTCTTATCATTTTCAAGGTACAGCCAAGCCTCGCTTCGTCGAAGGGTAATATCGGTGCGTTGGACATGGGTGGGGCTTCGACGCAGATAACCTTTGAACCGGGTCATGTGATGATTGACCCCAGCTACGAGACCCGTATTCCTCTATACGGCTACACGTACGACATCTACACGTACAGCTACCTGTGCTACGGAATGGATGAGGCAAATCGCCGGTACAAGGCAAAACTCGTTCAGGTGGGTATCATGCAGAGGGTGGTGTGGTTGGTTCCACGTGTGTGCGTGGGCCCGCCATTGGTGACTGTTTTTCTAGTTTACTGTGTATTGTTTTTCAACCTGACGTAAGAGTTATAAATGATGATTAACCCCATCATATTGGCCAGCACAGAGAAAGTGCTTTTTTAACCGTTTTATACATAATATTATTCCCACCACTGCTGTTTTATTTCTGTTTCCTTGGATCTACATTAGCATATACGTATAAACATTCAGTTTTGCTGTTAAGTTTCTCTTTCGTTTAAATGAGTTTCGATTTAAGTTTCACTTTCGTTTAATTAAGTTTCGATTTAAGTTTCACTTTTTTCAGTAAATTTCGCTGTTAAGCTTCACTTTCGGTTTATTAAATTTTGCTGCTAGGTTTCACTTTCGTTTAATTTCAATTTCGTTGTTAAGTTTCACTTTTGTTTTCTAACGACAGATGCAGAACTTCAGTCAGACTATCGACGACCCTTGTGCTCCAGCAGGAAATCAGACTCAGCTGCCTTTCTCGTCTGTATTCCAACAGCCCTGCACCCCTCCACCTGCCGTGTTACCTGCCCACTTACAGGTAAGGACTACATGAGAGGCATCTGCTGAGCGCCTGTTATGTCAAGTACGGACTGATCTTCTGGATGGTTACCTGATGGACGGCTGGGTTTTACTAATTAATAATAATAATAATAATAATAATAATAATTATAATAAAAATAACAATAATAGTAATAATATTAATTATAATAAAAATAATAATAAAAATAATAATAATAGTAATAATAATAGTAATAGTATAATAGTAATAGTAATAGTGGTGGTGCGGTGGTGCGTTGGTGGTGGTAGCAGAAGCAGTAGTAATAGTAGTGATGATGATGCTGATGATGATGATGATGATGATGACGACGACAACGACGATGATAAGGATAGCACGATGAATACAGCCGATGTATTGACGGATGCTTCAGTGCCTTACTAGGCTGCTAGAGAGGAGAGATTCGGGCAAATTTACTGATTTAAATTGACTGGAGTATAACATACGTAGAAATCCCGGAACGACAGCAATTATTCTGTGACGTACATGACGATGACGACGACGACGACGAGCATAATGATGATGATGGTCTTGACTACACTAGTGTGATATAGGATGATGACGTTATCTGTTTTCGAAGGCAGGTGCATCTCGAGACACGGTCTTCATCTTTCAATAGCAGCAGTAGTAGTAATTACAGTAATAGTAATAATAATATTATCTAATAATAATATGATGAAGAACATAAGGTCATTGCAAGTTAGATATTATCTTAACTATGTTGTGGACCAATTACAATTTAAAAAAATAAATTGAAAAACTTGGTATCTTGACGACAAAGGTGTGATATAAGAGGATGACGTTATCTGTTTTCGAAGGCAGGTGCTCTTCGGGACACGGTCTTCATCTTTCGCGGGACGAGTGATCCAGTCAGCTGTCAGACCATCACCGGACGCATCTTCAACTTCTCTGCCCCCTGTCCAGTTCCACCCTGTACCTTCGACGGGGTCTATCAGCCACCCCTAGCCGGACAATTCTTCGTAAGTGCCCAGTCTGAATAACTGATCAATGTTTGTGAAACAAATAATAATATTAATTAATAATTAGTAACTTCTATTGCGCCGGTGTCTAATGCACGAGGCATCTACCGATAGCCTACCAAAACCAAGACGTGATCAGGTCAACATCTAGAAGATCAGTCTGTAAGACGGAGAGGCAGCCTATCGACACAATACAATTCGTCGATATTTGCTATTGTCCTTCCAAACTTCAGAAGTGCACATGCGACCATAGGACAGAACATCGACAGCGCTGAGCAGTTGCGGGTGAAGGACTTGCTCAAGGTTCCTACGAAGTGAACGCCTGGGAAGGCTCGAGCCCGTATACTCTCCACATCACTGGGAGGGCCTAGAGCGCTGTATCCATTCGGATACCGTGTTCCGCTAACAGCGTTTATAAAGCGCCGTTAGAAGCGTACAAATGCGCTACAACCATAATTATATTATGCTTGTATGTATGTAAGTGTGTATGTATGTATGTGTGTGCATGCATGTATATGAGAGCACTTTTTATAATTAGCTGGTACCCTGCCCTTGGCTTTGAATGGCGCTTTAGAAGTTTGAAGTTTATGATCACGAACTCACAAAGGTGCTATGTTTAGCACAAAGACCTATATCTAACTGTTTCATAAGCTTAACCTGTTAATTGAGACAAAAATACAGACTTTTGTTATTTTAATTACCTACTCGGTTAATTTTCACACGCTCAATTATATTTATTTGCGTATTTGGTTAATTACGTATTGACATAATTAGCTGTTTAATTGGAAGACGTTTTGTCGGTGTTACCCATGACATGCACCACGTAATGACGATTGTTTTCTGCTCATTTTAATTGTTTCCCTATATGCTTAGTTTGGGGTGTGCTCTATTAATTACTAAGTTCTATTAATTATTATTAAATGATTAATTTATTTTTGTAAATAATTATTATTTTCTCATTTCATTCGTTTCCTTATTTACTTTTTAATCGTCTACTTTCTTCTTTTAGTCTTTAATTATATCTGAATGATTTATTTATGTGTAATATAATTACGTACTCATGAATGTGCACGTAATGGGGGGGCGATAGCGCATTAGATAACACACTGGCATAGAGAGCGAGAGGTACCGAGATTGAGATCCGTAGGCGGACATAAGTAAGTAAGCAAGTATATCCTTTATTGATCCAATTGCTAACCGCATGCTTTGTAGGCTGCTATTAGCGCCGTGTATTGCAGGTTGTCTCTTCTGTTAGTAGTTAAGATTTATGTCTTCTGTCATTTGTGTTCTTGTGAATTCTTTAATTGTCATAACATGTAAATGTACAGCGCAGTGCGTTTGTCAGGCGCTTCAATAAAGAAAAGATATTATTATTATTTTGCGATATAGGCTTTCTCGGGATTCTATTTCGTGGCCAGCGACCTTGGACTTAATCCGGCGAAGAACAGTTTCTCTCTGGACGAATATCGTCGGGCGATGACTACCTTCTGCAACCTCACCTGGGACCAGGTAAGCACATTCAAACAATGCTCTACAGCATTTATCCTGCGCCTTTTTCACGCTTACCTTACCTTTCCTTACCATACGTTAGCTTTCTTTACCTTGCCTTTCCTTTCTTACCTTCCTTGCCATATCGACAAATTTCCGATCCATCCCACGAACTCACCAAAGCCTCACCTCTTGCTATCTCTCCACAGGTCTTCCACTCAAAACTGAAAACACTGCTCTTTCACAAATCCTATCCTGATTCCCCTCACCTCCCTCGCCATTTCAACTCTAAACATCATCCACCTTAGCCGTCTGACTGTCTGCCTGCTTGACTCTCCGGATCTTGACCTCTGCCTACATGGGCGCCCGCAGCATAGGTCAAGGGGGTCGCGTGACCCCCTGGAAATCATGATCAAATAAAAATCCGACAGGTTTAATCATGCAAATGAAGCTTAGAATATGTCACAAGATTCTGTTCAAAATACTTAGTAAATACTAGCTTTAGTTTCATACTGCTTAAGCCTACTAATAAGTTACTATACTAATATTCAGTGGCTGATTTAGCCATAGGCCTGGAAGCCAACCGCCCTCCCCCGTGCCCCTCCTGGTGGTGTTCTGGCACCCATTAAAACAGACTCGGCCGTCATCGTGGGCTACCACTAGCCTGTCAGAACGGCCCTGGTATGGCCGAAATTTAGTTCTTTACTTAGCCCCAATAAACAATGCTCATCACGACTCAGTCCGCTATGTCTACGTTCAACTGGCTTCCCCATTATTTATGTATCATGTATGTTATCAAAGCAGAGGCGTAGCTAGGATATTTGGCGCCCGGGGACAAACTATGAAATTGGCGCCCCCTCCCGCCCCTCCTCATCCCTCCCTATTTAATTTATTTCACATTTTCCAAATACACGGAATGGCAATTTAAATTTTAGTGAAATAAAATATTAAAAATATCGACTGTTCATTGTGTTTTTGAAAGTCAATAAATTCAAATTATATATGAATTTATTTATCAAACAAATATCATAACACATAGGCCTATCTGTTGTCGATAAAATAAAAAATATTTAAACACTAGGTTGTTGATTTGTACTAGGCCTATGTTACTTATTGCTAAACTAACAGACTTGTTTTTTTTTATGAAATTTAAGTATTTGCATTCAAACAAAACTTCAGCAGCAAAATTGAAATCCAAGATAGCTGAACTGCTGAGTTCTGACTGATAGCCTACTGTCAGTCTGCCTCTTATTGAAAGTTAGCTTGTAATTTTGACCTCTTGGCCCAATAAATATACAAATCACTGGGTTGCAGCAGCCCTAACCAGCTGTCGCCCTGTGTCCATGATGCCTATAGTAGAATAGTTTTTACTGGGGATCTTGATGCAGCCATGGGCGTCAAGATTGGCATACTGAATACCCCACCCTCCCTCTCATTGGCTAATGCAGCTATTCATTCCAGCCGGTTAAAAGTTTTTCCATAAAGGAAAGTTGAAAATTACTATACCGAATTTGTTTATATATTAAAACCATATGCCACTTTTAGTATATTAAGGATATACTTGAGCTGATTTTTCCATGATTTTATGAGAAAACGACTTTTCTGATTCTGACTAGCCTAACAATCTTGCAATGTAGGTATATCATTTGTAATGAGTGTATGGTGCCCCTTAATGCTCAGTGGGGCGCCAAAATAATGCCTGAACAGTCTCTGTCAGTCTGACAACTAGTTTGTAACTAATGAGGTTTTGGGGTGCCAAAATTAAGTTTTATAAATTTATTTGGTATAAATTAGTTTAAATAGCATCAAGATCAAGACTAAAATTATTAATTCTAACCCTCATTTTGGCGCCCCCTTCCTCTGGCGCCCGGGGACACTTGTACCCCCCTGCCCCCCTAGCTACGCCTCTGTATCAAAGACACATGTTATCTCGGACTAATGTACCGACACATGGAGGCCTTAATACATCGGAGTCCCCGACCGACATCAGTGGTGGAACACTTCGACTCAGAGGTTGACCTCATCACTTCAGGTCACGCATATTGACAAAGCCAAACCGACTGGGACCTCTGGATAATCTCTGGATGAAGAGGTCGGCCCGAGGTCAAAAATTTCCCCACACCGGCATTAGCTTACCCCAACAAGACTTAGTGCCTGCATTCCTCAAGCACTGTATCAGTTACGTTTCTCTCATGCATTCTGAGTCTGTATCTGAAGATTTTGTATTCAGTTAAAAGTATGTTAGAATAGAGCGTGTTTCTCTTCTTTTGGATTACTTATGGAAGAAGATTTTTGTGTCAAGGTTATCCTTATTTTTTTTTCACTGGTGCTTTGTAGAACAATAGGTTAGACTTTACTGTGTAGCTTACATCCATTCTGTTGGATTAATTATCTCTGGAAGGACTGTAAACAACTTTTGGATTATCTGATTATTGAAGAAGAAAAGAACAGTCCCTTAAGCCAGCCCTGAAGCAGCCATGGGTATGAAGTGTTAACGACTTCATTTTTTCTTAGCCATGGCATAATTAACATGGATAACAAGAATAAGCGTAAGCTGCAGCAAACTATAAGTGCCCTTTGGACCGTGAAGCCTGCTCAGTCACAATAGAAGTCGTCTGAACGGCCTGATGAACCCACTGCTCCCTCGTGTAATGACATTCCCTATTCCTTGCATCCAAGACCGCATGACCGAATTGTCCCACAGGTTGAGAACTAAATGAGAAAAACGTTTTTAACTAGAATACTTTATAATATTTAGTTAATTTCATGTAAACCAAAGTGCGGTTATGTAGTTGGATAAAATAAAGAGTATGCTTACTTATCTCACTTACTTTCTGAATGATTATTGCGTCTGATTTTAAAAGACTAGGCTATAATTAGTAAGACTCAGTGCTTTTTTCTAGAAAAAAGTTCGGGAACTCAGCAAATTCAGAACAAGTATAGAGACATGTGCTAAAATTTCTATTTCATATGTGTCAATCTCAGTAAAACATCGAAAGCACTTAAATGAAATTAACGTATCTAAATCATTTAAAATAATTTTTATTAAAAATTTTAATGAAATATATTATTTTGTAATAGCTGAAAAAGGTTCCGGAACGCCGTTCCGGACCACTCCGGCTGAAAAAGCACTGTTAAGACTTAATAGGTATTGTTAAGACAATGTAATTATGTGAGTTTAGTTTTAATGACATACTATAACGCAACTAACTCTCTCGGCCGTGACTGACCCCCCTTGCAAAAAATCCTGCGGGCGCCCATGTCTGCCTATCGATTTTGTTTTGATAAAGCGCCTGTGAATAAGCTGGTGCCCGCAACTTCGCTTTTGTGGGCGCTCTAGAAATCTTGAGTTTACGATTACGATTACCTTTCCTTAACCTTCCTTACCTTTTACGAGCGTTTCTTAGTCCAATTGTTGTGATTTGTTGTTGAGCAGTTATCTGGAAGAACGATGTCTCCTGCGGTGCTCGTCATCCTCTGCTTCCAGGCTCAGCACATCCACCATCTTCTCGTAGATGGTTACGGATTCAACGAAACCTCGTGGAGCTCCATCAAATTCGTCCAAAAGGTCAGTCCCCTCCCCTCCCCTCCTCGTGTAGGACGATGACAACGCTGACGAAGATGATGATGAAAAATAGATGCTTATAATACCACGTGTGGTACTTAATTTCTTTCAACCAGAGCAGCCTCTTGACTGTGATAGGTTGCATTCGACGACTCTGACTTTGTTGCTCTGACCTCATTACCTGACCTCGTTACTCTGCATTCTTAATGGAGGAACAGTTAGTTGACGTTGTAAAGCAGCTGCCTCGGTGGAAGACGACCGACGCGGGCCATTGGAGTGGCCTCGACCTTCAGTCTCTGGAGGCGCTTCAATCTACCGACCAGCACGCGACGAATGCCTTTTCTGCGTATTCCTTGTTCCTCAACGAATAACCAGACGTTCATCAACTTCGACCAGTGAGGGACTGCTCGTCGGCAGCGTCATAATGTGTGCGAACGCTGTCACCTGTCGTCGCTCTACTCTATCGACGCAACTTGGCTCACAGACTCTGAACATCCATGCCATCTTCAGCTGTCGACGGGAATCCGTTTGTTGGTTTCACGTGTGTGCGTGGGCCCGCCACTGGTGACTATTTCAGCTTACTGTGCATTTTTACTACTGATGTAATATATTCGTTCGTAATGACATTGAACATCATATAGGCTAGCGCAGAGGGCGCCTCTGAGTAGACATCTTGAAGGGGCGCTATATAAATGTTCAGTTGCATTACATTACATTACGTGAGAAACTGTTGCAGTTACAATTACATTACAGATTCGATTTGTTATTTCTTAACAGATTAACACCAGTGACTTTGGATGGGTTTTGGGAATGATGATCAACACAACGAACGTCATTCCTCCTCACGGCTACACGACCGTCATTTCCTTTGATCTGTTCGTGGCAATTGTGGTCACCTCGTCCGTTCTCATTCTGGTCAGTCTGGCCATGGCAATCGGAGCCATGTTGTTTCAACGCGCAGATCGATCATAGTCTCAGTGGAAAGTCCGATGGTCTTACTCTGAATGCTCACAACCCCCAACCCCAGTAGGGGTATTAACATCTGTTGAACGATTGCAAGTTGATTGTTGAAGGCGGTTGTGGACCGGAGGTATTAATTGTTTCTGCAAAGCGTTGAATACTGCATTATAATTATAATTATTCATAACCAAATACGTATTGACTGTGACCGCAGGACGGTTTCTTAAGTGCCAAACCCGAATCTTTAACTGTTTACCGTTACAAAGGGGTTTAATAGGCGATTGCGCATTTTCATTTAAATCGTTTGTTTTTATTAAGGTCCAATGTAGGAATGGGTCTCCAATGTAGTAACAGTTAATGTGTCTCCAATACTGCAGCGTTTCATAGGGTTCTGCCATATTATTTTCAGTGCAGAAACAGTTAGTCATGCGGTGTTTCGCAACCTGGGTGCCACAGCAACCAAGGGTACCGTGAACCTGTTCTAGAGTTGCCGCGGCTGGATAGTATTTGAACAGCTTCTTCTATCAAGAAATTGAGAAGCTACTGATTTTCAATACTGACATTATTATTACTTCTATGTTTTATTTCGATGTCCCATTCTGCGTTTGCTAATGGAATATTAAAGGATATACTTACTTACTTACTTACTTTACTTACTTACTTACTTACTTACTTACTTACTTACTTACTCTACTTACTTACTTACTTACTTACTTACTTACTTACTTACTTACTTACAACTTACTTACTTACTTACATAGGCCTGTAACTATTTTGAAACTTAGAGTGGTGTAGAAATAGTTGCAACACTGCGGTTGAATACAGTTATTAAAATAAAGATCTAGCTGGAAGAAAAATAAATGAAACTAAGACCGTGTGCCATTGACTGACTGTTAATAATCATATTCTTTATTAATTCAAACCGACAAACGCAGTATGATTACAATTCAGTTTGAACGGATGATCACAAGTTATTACAGGAGTCGAATTAACTGTATACGACAGCCATGCAAGGCGCCCATCACGTCCTACATCTCATTTTACCAACGCGCCATCTCGCGAATGATAGGTTGAGTGGACCTTTGGGAGGGTTGCGGGAAGCGATCCTGCTTCCTACTGCTCTTCACGCCAGTGATGTTACCACAACTCTATGCTACCCAAATGCTCCACCTTGCTCCCTGCGGACTCTCAAATGCTCCACCTTGCTCCCTGCGGACGCTCAAATGCTCCACCCTGCTCCCTGCGGACGCCCAAAACCCCAGCCGAGAAAACAACGACCGGGGGGAAGTTAGGCCTGTGACCGTAAAAGTCCGCCTTTCTCCGGCTTATGACAGACATGACAGTCTGTGCGGAGGGCTGTCTGCCTCCTCCGTCTGACCTCCTGTTGGCAGCCCACGGCCAGAAAATTAATTTAGCCCGGATTATGGACATTCGCACTGGAGGTAGTAATGTCGCTGATAACACGGTTTCACGGTTTGTTGTGGAAACGGTTTCGCTCGATACTGGCATAGATCGATCGTTTTCGTAGGCCTAACCGCAACACCGAAATTTCTACAACGCTACTTAAATGCTAATTCACGAGCGCTGCGTCTGGTCAGAGGGGTTGTTCGGAGACATAAAGAGACAAAGAGTTTACGTTGAGAGAAATGGGAAGCCGGTATCACGAAATAGAGTATCCGTCCTAAGACTATCCGGGGGATGTATGAATTTATCCCCCCGGATGGAATAAACCGGTTTAGAGTATCCGGGGGATAAACCATTCTATCCCCATCGTCATACGCATCACGATAGCCTCGACGAAAATCCAGTCAAAACACCAAAAACGAAGTAAATTAATTTCAGGTCGACGTATAAACTAAATACCAAGTGTTTCGGTATTCCCATTTCTCCCAAGGTTTTCCACATCAATAATCGATGAAGCATATGTATACTTTCTGTCCATATTCCCTTTGTCTCTCCATAATCCATCTCATGTTGGCGATATGATCCCTTGTTCCACGAGATTTCCTAAACCCTGCTTGATTTTCCGGAAGCTCTCTTTCTATTGTACATTCCATTCTTTTATGTATTATTTTAAGTAAAATTTTGCTTATGTGTGATATCATTGCTATTGTCCTATAATTTTCACATTCTTTCGCATCTCCTTTTTTGAAAAGCGGAATAAAGACAGAGCTTTTCCAATCTTCTGGCCATTTTCCAGTTGTCCATATGATATTGCAAATTTTTGACTCTGCTTACACACCTTTAATACGTTTCCAGTAGACGCTATATAATCGCTCAGTCGCGTCATAATTCTGTCTTAAACCCACGTTAACAATCTTCCCAACTGCAAAATGTCGCTAAACAGTGATTATAAAATAATTACAATTAAAGTTCTACCTTGATACATAAAGCGTGCCTTTCCAACGTTATAACTTCCACATTTTTCGCTCTACTTGCAAATTAACCCTGCTGTTGCTTGTTCTCTTTTAGTGCCAGTCCCAAATCTGGAGGAAGGAGGAGGGCAACGCTGATTATATTTGTTTATAACACAGCGTCGTTAAACAGCAGCTAACCAGCTATCCGTAGGCAGTAAATACACGACGTTAAAAATTATATCTCGCTAAGATAGGACTATCGTTTCACAATGACTACGGGTAAAAATCTTACACACCTCAATATCGCTTCCTTCCAATGCTATAAATATCTCAGCTACGGTATATCAACTACGTTGAAAGGCGCTGTAATATGCCAACAAATAATCTTTGTCGGCGGCAACGGCCTATGTTGTCATAAGCTGCCGTTAAACTGTGGATCCATCAACTACGTTGAAAATTAATAAATAAAATTAATAAATAATCACTTAAAAGAGTACAAGTAGAATAAGAATCTAACGTCATGATATTATTATAATTAAATTTGTATCGAATCATTTAATCACAGTGTGTGTATAACAGAAAGTAGGCCTAACCGATGCATTACTTTATGTTGTTTAACATTGAATTTTGTGACATTGTAAGGATTTATTTTGACACCTTTAAATGGTGTCGTTTGGACGTTAAATTTCTCGTTTTCATTGTATGGTATAAGCTTACATTGTGAATTGTCGTCAACGGCCTTTGATGTCATAAGGCGACGTTAAACCTTTGATTAATAATATCAACTACGTAGTTTCAGTAATACTGAATAGGGGAGATCGGTACCGAAATAACCATGTACTGAAATAACCAACGAATGTATGCCTCCATCTGCCTCCATATTCGACCCCGATAATCTTGATGCTTGTTCTTTGTTGATATACTATATGTGTAACTAATTTTGACACAGAAATATGATGGAAGTAATATTTTATAGCACTTAATTTTTTTTCGTAGTCAAAAGTAATTTTTTGGGCTTCGAAATTTATCAAGTTTTCGGAGGATAGTTTAGTGGTAGGTTGCTGTAAATTAGCATTTATAATAATGAATAGTCCCTCTAACAATAGGGATATTAACGATACCGCAATCTCGCACATGGTATCGTGTCTTGACATTTGAGTAAAAATGGCGCTTATCGTACTGAAATAACCAGGTTTGTGGTACCGAAATAACCGGTTATTTCGGTACAGTTGGTTATTTCAGTACAACTTAAACTTAATCTTAAACTTAAACTCATGTAAATTTAAGTTTGCCTTGTAATGTCATTATGTAAATTAATATTACATAAATATGACAGGCTATTGCAATTAAATCTGGTTGAAAGCATACATGCCAAACAATATTTTTGAGTGGATTCTCTTCTGCTAGTTTGTGTCAGTTCGAGCTCGATATGTGGAAAGATGAGGATTTCTTTATAATTGTTATTAAATTTTTTGTCTGTTAGTTCAATTATGTTAGGTCTATGTAGCTTTGAACCAACTGACCTACAAAAAATGATAGTGATAATTAAGCAAATAACGTAGGCCTTAACTGATAAACTGCTGTGAATCATATCGTGTTATAATAGCCTACTTCTAAATGGTTTCTACATTGTGTACTAATATTAATATTATTATCCAGTGTCGTAACGAAGGGAGCAGAGGGACAACCGCCCCTGGGCGCACCACAAGGAGGCGCAAACTTAGATTTCAGTGGTACACAGTAGCTAACACGAAGAACATTGTTATGCATCTTTATTTCAATGGTTTTGTTCTAGTTTAGATCTTATGAAATAACTGAAATAGTTTAAGAGTGGATTTTGTAACTTGGATGTACAAAAGTAACCACTAACCAGTTGTTATTTTGGTACAACCCTGGTTATTTCAGTACCCGATGAGGTACTGAAATAACCAGGAAAAATTTCACGGTGGGTATCAAATTTTTATATTTTTCATGTTCTGTGGGAATGTTATAAACATTATCTATTGTGTATATGGTTGGCACATATATATTGTATTAGCACTTTACCTCGAATTCTTGTTTGATATTGACACAATGCAAATATAGCTTTTTTCCAAAAAAGTAAAAAATCTGGTTATTTTGGTACTGCCCTCCCCTACATCATTCTTAAAAATTCAAAAGTGGAATAAGAATACATCATTCTTAAAAATTCAAAAGTGGAATAAGAACTTCATGTTAAAATTTCATGTTGCATAAACTTGTAAAATAAATAATTGTTATTGAAAATAAATAGATTAAGAAGTAAATGTGCATTAGGAATGGTGATTGAGAATTAATTTTGGGAAACATTCCTTGTATACGACCATTGCTGCTAAATATTGTTGAATTTAAATCAGATACCACATTGCATGTATGAAAGTCGTTATGAACTGTAATTTTTTTTAATGTCGTTAAACAATGAACACTAATGACATTTTAATAGTATGTTTGGACAGTCTTAAATGGTGTCTTTTGGACACTATGAATTCATTTTAAACTGCACTGTATATGTTTAAATTGTCGTCAACGGCCTTTGGTGTCATATGACGACGTTAAACCTTGTTCTAAAAAAAATTACGTAGTTTCAAACAGAAGCCGTGTCGAAATGAGAGTCATTTTCTGCTATTAGATCAATTAGACATTTCTGTTGTCCCAACGATTTTTAAAATAAAACTCGCCATTATTAATTCAAATAAATTATTTCTATGAATTTACTATTGAGGAGATTATTGTTTCCATGGTTATTTTGGATATATGCTTTACTGTTTATTTTACCTGCTGCGTTTGAATTTGAAAATTGTCCACTCCGTTACCGTCACTCTCACAAAAGGTCGAAAATAATATTATAGAAATACGACTTCAAATGATAGTTTTTCAAAACTTTATGTGTTTCGTAAACAACTTTTAAACGCCTTTCATTTAAGAAGTTTGTCATTAAATGAAACAGTACTTATTGTGGCTAAATGAATTATTTTCAGCTGTCACCTGAAATAATGTCCACTCCGTTACCGTACATAAATCTTTGCACTACTACTTACTTACCGACATCTGGGTCAGGTGCAAATTAGTCAGACCATTTATGACGTCTGTGCATGTGTATATTTCGTTTATATGCTGACTTTTCAAATAGATGCGGTAATAATTTCGTTTGAAAGGTGTAATCTACGCATGATACGTTTAATAGGTGTCCACTCCGTTACCAAGAATTAATCTACAATGAAGATGCTCATGTAGTCAACAATTTTCAGGTTTCATCTCCTAAATGAACAAAATTGATATGTTGAAAAATGTGGTCCGAAACGTGGGCGATAAAAAGTTTATTTCATGTTAAGTTGAAAATGTCCACTCCGTTACCTTTGTCCACTCCGTTACCTCTTGCACAAGAACGTATTGTATATTTTGGTAACGGAGTGGACATTTAATGGTAACGGAGTGGACATTTCTTTAAAAATATGTTTTATTACAACAATAGCTTCACAGATATGTTTTTACTCGTGTGTGTTAAGATAGAATTAATTTTCCTTTTATATATTTTCATAACTATACATGTGTGAAACATAACTACAAAGTTTTGTGGATTTATTTGTACAGTTAAAGTTGCGGTAACGGAGTGGACATTTCTTTTAGTGCAAGACAATGCTGTACTGCATGTTACTGACTTATACTGAGTTGATATTGTGAGTTTACTAGAAATGTAGATAAGTGACACAATATAGTTCAGTGTAACATGTAGTTAGTTGGCGTTGCTTTAGTTTTCTTTCAAATTTATGGTAAAGCAAGTTTGGTAACGGAGTGGACATTGCTAATTTGGGTGTTGTCAAAATACTTCTAAAAACTGATGAAACTAGAATATTAGTGTGCAACAGAGCCCATATTTCTTAACTACATACACTACTGGTCAACCTAAGATGAATAAATTATTAATTTTAAAGAAAATTTTTTCTTGCATCTCCAAAAGTGAAATTGATCTAATAGCAGAAAATGACTCATGAGCGAAGTTCCTCGCTGCGCCATTGACGCTTATTGTAATTAGTTTCAAAAATGTCTGCAGTAATTGGTAGTTAATCTTAGGCACGCATCATTAATGGGGAACACTAACTTGTAAAGCAAAAGATACAACATAATTGGATTGGATCCACAGTTTAACGGCAGCTTATGACAACATAGGCCGTTGCCGCCGACAAAGATTATGTTTGGCATATTACAGCAGGGTGCGCGGTGGTCCAGTGGTTAGCGTTCTGGACTGTCAACCGAGAGATCGGGGTTCAAATCCTCCTCAGGGCAGAAATCTAGTTCGAGATTTATATATGCCACCTGCGACCCTAGCCAACTCAGGTGTAATGAGTACACTGACCGTACACTGTCAGTGGGAAGCTGAGACGGCGAGGGAGAGAACCCGCCTCCTTTGGCGAGGCCTAAGAAAATGAACTCGCAATTATTTCAAACCCGTGTCTGCCTCAGGGATAGCTGAAGGGACTGCGCTTCTTCTTTTTCTATACCATGCTATATTAATGCAATGGTATACTATACTATAACTATAGCTGTAACTATGACATAACAATAACAATAACTGCAACAATAACTGTAACTGTAACTATAACTGTAACTGTAACTATAACTGTAACTATAACTGTAACTATGCTATGATTTACAATACAGTACCATATCGTATCATACAAGACTAGATTGGATAGAGAGCATCAATATATATTAAGAATGAAGTTCTGCTGATGATCTGACCTGCGATTGGTTCTCTTCTGGACAGATAAGCCGTCGTCGACCACCAATCAGCCAACCAACTGCGCAACTTCTTCCTCCTGAACGAATAACAACGACAGACAAAAAAACAATATTAGGAACGTTTCGTGTGGGTCAGTTGAGTACTGAACACTCTCTCTTTTTTTGGAAGTTGGAACCTGCCGAAGGGCAGAGAACTTAAAAAGAGAGTGTGGGTCAGTACTCAACAGGTGATACAGTAAACAGGTAAATTCATTAACAGGTAAGGCATTTGCAATCACCGGTTCTAGAAAAGTGTTTTAATCGGAGATTGTTCGAAATCATTACTTATCAATGTTTAACGACGTGTTAGGCCCAAGCAGGTAAAACGTACTGATTCAGGGAAAGAGCAATTTATAGTGATGGGTGTGCACTATTTAGAGGTGTCTAAGTGTAGGAAACATTTATAAAAGAATTCAGTGTTAAACGATGTCTTGCGGATATTATTATTATTATTATTATTATTATTATTATTATTATTATTATTATTATTATTATTATTATTATTATTATTATTATTATTATTATTATTATTATTATTATTATTATTATTCTCGACGAACACTTGACTTGGCATGACCATATTTTGATGATTAAAAACAAAGTATCTAAGGTGGTGGGCATTATTAACGCACTCAAGTGGAAGATGCCTTCTGGAATCCTAAGGAATTTATATAATTACCTTGCCCATAGTTCCCCACTATTCAAGTCTCTCAATTTACTCTTCATATGTGATATTTATCGACATCAACTGGCCACTCTTATGTATAGGCATCATTCGGGTCTTCTTCCTTCCATATTTAAAAATTTTTTCACGACTAATTCTGATCTCCACCGATATAATACACGTAAGAAGCACGATTATCGAGCTGCTTTATCTAGAATTGGGGCTCGCTCTTCCTCGGTTCGTATCACGGGTCCCAAACTATGGAATTCTATTGATCCTTCTGTACGATCTGCCCTTTCTCTTTCATCCTTCAAATATACTTTTAAATCCTTATTGATCTCCCAGTATTCCTAAATTATCCTACTTTACTCGAAACTAATATTGTTGACTTCTAGTGATCCTTTTCCTGATGTAGCCTTTCAGTTGTTGGTTCTTACCCACCCTACCCATCTAGTTTTCCTACCTATGGGGATGACTCGATAAGCACTTTGTGCTTCTTCTCCTCATTAGCTGTTATTCTATCGTTTATGAACTGATGTATCTTATCATTGCACTGTTTATACAATACTCATTAACTTGTCTAGTTATCATTTCTGTACATTGTTTTAATGTATGTTATGTTTCTTCTATTGTTTTTTCTATTGAGTTCTTGCTGTTCACTGATTCAAATAAATAATAATAATAATAATAATAATTATTATTATTATTATTATTATTATTATCACTCAGAATATGTGACATCTGCAAAATAGAAGTAATAGCTTGGATGCCCAATAGGAGCTGACGAAGATAAGTTAACGTTGCCAGAGATTTCTGAACTGGATTTATTTACTGATTATTTCCAGCGTTTTATAGTTTTGAGGGCCGTAGACATGTTGATTAATAATTGTCACTGATTGAACCAAAAATAACATTTTATATTATTTATCATGATGGGTATGTGCTATATAAAGGTGTCTAAGTATAGTACAACAGCTTTACAAAATTTCGTTTTGAACGACTTGCGATCGTCGGTGACGATTATTTATAGTGATGTTTATTCACTATTTAAAGGTGTCTAAGTTTAGCATAATAATTATACTAGAATTTAGTGCAGAGAGTGACGCGGGGAGCCCATCTCGTTCCCATCCCCGCCCCGCAACAAGTAGGTCTTCCCCATCTCCTACCCATAGCCGCATGGTTTGTCCCCGTCCCCGCCCCATCCCCGCAGGTTATTCCCCCATTTCCACCCCATCCCCGCAGGACGACATCACATTCCCCGCAAAAAGTTTTCGCTAAATAAAATGTAAAAATATGTTGAGCTAACAAAGCTATTTGTATTGCTGATTGCATTAATAAAACATACTCAAAAAACAGACTATCTTATCGACAGTTTGCATTAACAAAAGCCTGGCTATTTCTGACTAAGAGGTTTCAGGAAATAAAAAAATCTTCTTTTCAGTTCTCAAGTTCTTAACATCACCCTGGACTGACTTCAGATTGACCTTGTAGCTCTAGAAATTATATCGTTTAATGGTAATTATCTTTCACCTATCAGAGTCCACAGTGGATCGGCTTTCATACTACCTCCAACGAAGATTATGAGTAATTATAAGGTATTTAGTACGTCGGAAAGAAAATACTTATAGGTGTATAAACAAAGTTTTAAGTTTACAAGTATTCTGTTTTTAACATCTCGTGGCTTTTGTGGTCGTTATTTTCAATACTGACTTCGAAAAATGAAATCGATCCCTTCACATACGCCCGTTAATCGAAAATGCAATATATATAAAGAGAGAAATTACTGATTTAAAGGTGTCCAAAACTTAGCCTAATTATACATTGGAAAACATTAAAATTTGTAGCCATATCTTGTGGCGACCAAGGCCGATGTCATCAAACTTATTAAGGAAAGTCATTGGTACTTGTCGGTTAATTCACCCCGTTTCATTTTCTCGTCTACCTTGTCGGTTAATTCACCCCATTTCATTCTTGCGTCTACCTTTCCTGTTCATGCACCGGAATAAATTTTTACACGTTTCTTTCCTTTTAATTCTAATTTTTGCCGCCTTCCGTTACCTCTCAATTCTTTGTGTATTGGCTCCTGTCCTCGGGTCAACGAAGTTTAGGGAGTGATTAACCTTATCGTGTGTCAACTGTCAAGTCTTCCTTACGAAGGGATAAGTAGATAGTTTTATAACCTACTGGATACGGGAAAATATGTCATATGAAACACTTCCAGTTTATATATATATCCCGTGTATATTGCAGGTCAACCAGTGACAGTTTCGTCATTAGAAAATATGGACGATACTAAACCTAACCCTGACCCTAACCGACCCTCACGGCGCGTAACAACGACGCATAACCTCAACGTAACTGACATGCACTATGAAACTTTCCGTCGCGAGGTCGGTTAGGGTCAGGGTTAGGGTTAGTGTCGTCATTAGAAGACAGATAAAAACAGTCCCACGGTACACCCATCTGCATGGTAGAAATCAGAATAGTTATAATTAAAAGATCTCTTTCTATACCATCGTGCTGTGTTTTCGACACAGGTTTGATGGGGTGAATTAATTTTACGTGGGCAACACATTACCATTGCAAAAACGAAATCGTATCGTATCGTATCGTATCGTATTTAAGTATTTGCAAAGCGCCCCTCGTAGGGTGAACCGTTCAGAAGCGCTCCCAGTGTGCTAAGCCCCGCGAAAATAAACAGGTTTTGAGAAAAGCGAAGGAAGAAGAGAGACTGCCAGAGAGAATATGAGAGCGAACAGAAGGAGGAGAAAGAGCATTCCAAAGAGAGGGACCAATTGAAGCAAAGGAACGAGCCTGGGCCATAGCAGTTCTACTTCGGGGAACCAAGAGGTCAAGTCTATTGCAGGAACGAAGTGGACGGTGGGAGGAAGCTGAGTGAGGCCGAAGTATTACACCAACCAGATATTTCGGGGCATGACCCCTCTGAGCCTTGAAGATCAGAGAGAGGATTTTAAATTGTATGCGAGCATGCAGAGGGAGCCAATGAAGTTCGTCAAACATAAAGGTAGAGATGTGAGAGTACCGGGGAAGGCGGGCTATCAGTCTAGCAGCTGTTTTGAGGACCGACTGAAGGGGAGAGAGACGAATCTTAGGAAGACCAACAAGAAGGGAATTGCAGTAGTCAATCCGAGAAAATACAAAAGCATGAACTAAAGTTGTGAATATGGAGGAGGAGACAGAACGACGAATGACCCTGAGACGCCTTAAGTGAAAATAGGAGGAGCGTGAGAGATTAGAGATGTGATCGGTAAAGGTAAGTGAACTATCAAGGGTAACACCCAGATCGCGTACACTTGACGAGAAAGAGAAGAGTGGGAACTTTTCAGAGAGGAGAGCAAAATCAAGTTTATGGAGCTGCTGAGGGGTACCAAACCAGATGAATTGAGTCTTAGAAGCATTAAGGCAGAGGCGATTAGATGACATCCAAGAGTGGAGATGATTAGAGAGAGATTGAATGCTCCCGACCAAAAGCAACTGCGATGACGAAGGACCATGGACAAATGCTTGCACATCATCAGCGTAGAGATGACCAGCAGCACCACAGATCGGAAAAAGAGAGGAGATGTCAGCCGTATATAAAATAAATAAGAGAGGGCCGAGAACGGAGCCTTGAGGGACACCTAGTTTAGCGTGGTCCCATTGGGTTCTGGAGTCACCAGTAACAATCATTTGGGTTCGTTCAGATAGGTATGAGCGAAACCAACAAAGGGGGAGACCCTTAAGCCCATAAGAGGTCTCAAGACGCTGAAGAAGAATCTCATGATCAACCATATCGAAAGCTGCTGAGACATCATAGAGAGCCAGAAGAGTCAGTTCAGACCTATCAACAGCAGAATAGATTTCAGAAAGTAGGGAAAGGAGGGCAGTCTCGGTGGAATGGTTAGCCCTAACGCCAGACTGGTTAGTAGGAAGTAGACCAGATTGCTCAAGATAAGGGAGAAACTGGAGAGAGACAAGACGTTCTAGAGTCTTAGAAAGAAAGGATAGATTTGAGATAGGCCGGTAATTATTGCAAAGGTTGGTGTCAAGGTTAGGCTTTTTGAGCGAAGGAAAGACAAGGGCCCGCTTCTGCGAGGGAGGAATGCAGCCTTCAGAGAGCGACCTATTAAACAGATAAACCAAGAAAGGGGCAAGATCATCCAAAATGGGGTGAATTAACCGACAAGTACCAAGTCATTTTTATCTTTATACAGAAAGCCTTTTCCCGTAGTTATTGGCAATCGCATGAATCTCGACAGGAAAAGGCATTAAAAGCCACTGGCGTCTATAGATGTCTTAGGAAAGACGATGGTTAAGTTTTGATTAGATTCTTATTCGACACCTCTAATTCAGCTACTTCTGATGCTATATATACTTTTAATTTTCTTTGACCGATTAGTGGACTCTCTTCGAACGCTCAGCTATATCGTGCGCCTGTTGTTGATGTTACATCACCTTATCTCAAATAAAGAAAAGTATCCGCTCCGCAAAGTTCAAATAGATTGAACCTTTTGACAGCGGCGTAATAGATTAGTTTAATTAAGTTTTAACGATTTCCAGTGAGAACAATGGCCGTTGACAATTATTATATAGGCCTACAGAAGTTCATTTGTATGTTCTTTGTAGTTTTTCGATTGTCTTTAGGATTTCGTCTTTTACATTTCCGAAGATGACTAAAGTGATGGATGGATGAACAGTTTAACGACATCTAACGACAACAAAGGCCGTTGATGTCGACTGACATTGTTTCTAGCTTAACCCAGCCCTTTTTGCAATAATAATGATTGAACGATTGAGTGAATATAAATTCATAGCGTCGGAAAGACCAGAGTAGAAGGTGCCTTAAAGGATCCTAAACACGTTCGCTGTATTTAGTGTTCAACGACATCTTGTGTCTGTTGTTAACGTCGATCTTTCCAAGCGTGAAATAATTTGAAACAGATCTCAACGTTCGCATTGCAGACATTTTTATTTTCCATGATAGATTTGTTAGTTTCTGCTTAGCGACACTGTGTCATAAGACGCCCGATAATGATTGACGGATTGACCAACTTAAGAGAATTTATAGCCTACGAATGACACAATTTAAAGGTGTTTAAGCTGAACTTTAATTTCTATCACATTCAGAGCTCAATGGCTTCTAGTGTCGGTCGGGCTATTGACCGCCTTCACTATATTATTTACCAAGTCATTTTTGGCGGTGTAGGGCAATGCACAAATGGGCCAATGCAATAACAAACGATTAAATGCACTCCAAAAGTTTAACCACATGTTATGGGATCTATAGGCCGTTGATGTTGATAGAATGTTTTTACAGTTTGTTCAGGAAAGGCACAAGAGGCTTTAACGTGTTGAGGCAGAGTTAAAAAAATTTAATAGCTTTCAGCGTTTAAAGATGTATTTTGACTGTTGTTGGCACAGTTTCAAAGTTTTTCGTCGTCCAATATAGTACATTAATAACCTTTGACGATAATCTTGCATTTAATTTAATATTTTCTTCTTTCTTTGTAGTATTTCGTTAGGCTTCGGACTTCCCTTAACATATCTGACGGTAGTTAAAAAGCACCCATTGCAAGGGGCTATTTATAAGGGTTTGAGATTTTTAACGACATCTTATGACTGTTGACATTCAACTTATCCGACTTACTGAATATAATTATCGTCAATGGATCCACAGTTTAACGGCAGCTTATGACAACATAGGCCGTTGCCGCCGACAAAGATTAGTTTTGGCAATTTGAGTAATTTATAGAACCGAATTAACACGATTTTGAGGCGTCTAAGGAAGATAAAACAATTTCAGTAGTTTTATTGTTATCGAGAACTTGGGTCTGTGGTGGACGTTGACTTTACATAACGTTGCGCTAAGACTTTGCAGATAGATAGTTGCCTGATTTTAAATGTGGATAATATGTAGCCTTAGGTAACACCGTTTTAAAGGTGTTTCAGAGAGGGAGTACACGCTTAAAGCAATTATGGTCTAAACAGGGCCAAATATTATTATTGTCATTGTCGTTGTTGTTGCTGTTGTTATTGTTGCTTTTATTATCATTATCATTGTCGTCGTTGTCGTTGTCGTCATCGTCGCCATTGCTATTGTTATTGTTATCGTTATTGCTATTGTTACCGCTATTGTCATTGTTATTGTCGTCGTCGTCGTCGTCATCATCATCATAATCATCATCATCATCGTCGTCGTCATAACCACTATTGCTATTTTTGTTGTTGCTATTGCTTTTGTTACTGTTATTGTTTTTAGTGATCTTATATTTTCAGTAAAAGTAGCAGTTGGTGGTGTTGGTGGTGGTAGCAGTAGCAGTAGCAGTAGCAGCAGCACCAGCAGCAGCAGTGGTGGTAGTGGTAGCAGTAGCAGTAGTATTATTATACTACTGCTATATAATATAGCACCACGATTTACCTGTTTTCAAGGTATTTCTGTAGAACCGGTCCTTGGTTGGTGATGAAGGATTCGACTAGTTCCTTCGTGTGACTGTATTCCTCCGGGGTCAACAGAGGTCGAACAGTGTCCAAATATCTAAAAACATCGATAAAAAAAAGCGCTATAAAAATGTTTAGTTTTAGCTACAATCGATAACAGCAGCAGAGCCGTCGTTTCCGGTGAAGTTTCAACACCTTTTATTAGTTCTCGAATGGCACTATATAAACAAACGGATACGCATGTAGTCACCTAGAGATCCTGAGTGGCCGAGTGGGTTGGTTGCTCGCTCGTCACGTCGGCGCCCCGGGTTCGCTTCCCGGTCGGGTCGGTTTATCAGAGATTAATTTCTCGGATCTTTACTGCGGGTGGCTCGGTCGCAATTTAAACGTGGAGTACGAGGTTGCTTTCTGCCTCCGACACTAATCATCTTCGATATGAAAAAGTGTCGTTAAGCCGAAACAATATATGTAGTCACCTGTGTACTTGGATTCGTATAAAATATATGTGCGTGACTTCTTATAGACGGGCGCACGGAAACATACTGACATAAACTCATTCAGAAACGAAAATACACGCGTTGTATATTTTTACACACGGGGCTTTTCGCACTGGGAGCGCCTCTGATTATGTCATACTGTGAGAGGCACTTTAGAAATCTGTAAATACAGTAGGCCTACAATATATACAATGGCCTGTCTGGTAACTTTCTTAGTTGGCTGGGTTCATTCCTCAGTGATCGCTCTTTCTGTGTGGTCCATGGGCCCTCCAGGTCCTCATGGGTCCCTGCCCCTTACGGCCTTCCGCAGTGCTCGGTGCTGGGTCCCCTTCTTTACATCATTTACACCTCTGAAATTGGTTCCCTACTTACTGCTTCTGCTGTGCTAGGTCACCTGTATGATGACGTTCAGGCCTACCTGCACTGCCTTGCTACTAATGCCACTGCTGCTGTTCGAGCAATGAGCCTGGCTTTGGGTGGACCCTGGAGACCTGGATGTCAACGAACCGCCTGCGCCTCAACCCATCAAAAACCCAATTTATCTGGCTGGGCACTCGGCAGCAGCTTGCGAAGCTAGACCTATCCACCATTGCTGCAGACTTCCCTCAATTTGTCTTTTCCTCTGTTGTCCGTGACCTTGGAGTTACACTGGACCAAGAGTTAACCTTTGCCCCTCATATAAACCGCCTCTGCCGTGATTCTTACTATCAGTTACGCCAGTTCCGCACTGTTGCTCGCTCACTTACTACTCAGACTCCACCGCTACACTCATCCACTCTTTTATCACAGTCCGACTTGATTACTGTTGTTCACTCTATGTTGGCCTCCCTGCTGGTCGGTTGGGGTGCCTGAACCGGGTCCTGCGCTCTGCCTCACGCCTTTGCGGACGTATTCCAAAATTTGGCCACGTCTCAGGTTATATGCTGGATGTGCTTCATTGGCTCCCCTACTGCAGCGATTCTCATATCGGATCATCGCTTTGGTGTGGCGGTCCTTGCTGGGCCTAGCCCCTGCCTATCTACGCGACCTCTGCTGCCCTACCTTGGGTGCTCCGGGTCGTCGCTCTCTCCGCTCTACTGAGCGGGGGCGTGCTCATGGTCCCTTTTGCCCGCACTGCTACTAAGCAGAATCGAGCCTTCTCAGTGGTTGGCCCCTCCCTCTGGAACGGCCTCCCTTTGACGCTGCGCTTGCATCCCAGAATCCACTCTGAATCTTTCTATACTTGCCTCAAAACTGTCCTTTTCAGCTGTGGTCGGGAGCGCTCCTGAGTAGTAACCTTGAAGGGGCGCTATATAAAACTTTGTAATGAATGAATGAATTAATGAATGAATAACACACATATATAAAAATATATATATACATACACACATAGAGACATACAGATTACAGACAGGACAATGGACATGCAGACAGTTAAGCATACGGAAAAGAGGACTTACTTATTGCAAGTCTGTTCCAACGTCGGTAGCGGAAGTCCAGGGATGACGTCCTCGAATTCGAAGAGACGGTGAGGTCCTGGTCCGATCAGGAACTTCAGCACCACAGCCCACAGCTGACGTCACAAAACACACATACTTAATGCAATTAATTCGTTTCCTTTGTGTCTTGACATAATGCTTTTTGTCTCTATTCAACCGAGCCTGCGACTTAGAACTGTACTCGCGAAGACGCAATTTATTTATATAGAGTGTAAAGAATCTAACTTAAGGGTGTCTAAGAAGATCCATTTTGTTATGCAACGTACGTCATTAAAAAATTGCACAGACGCAATGCAATTAGTTTTTTCTGATCCTTTTCAATTTAATGCAATTCATCGGCTTTTTCTTTCATTTATTTTTTCCTTTTATTCTTTTCCAATAATTTATCACATTTGGTTTCGGGCTTGAAGCTGTGTGTATGACACTGGCAAGGACAGCTAAGCAATGCAACGTCGTGGACGTTTCTTAGCCTGCGTATACGTAGGACTACTTGTAATTGTAAGTAACAACTTTTATAGCGCTGGTTTGTAATGCACAGGGTATCGACCCATGGGGCACCAAAAAAAGGCAAAGTAGGTCATTTACCTAGAAATGGTAATGAAACTCAAACAGAGAGGGGTTATCCTGCGCTGGATAAGACATTGAAACAACATGTGATGTAATGTAAATCTTAGGTAAAGAAACATGTGATGGGTAGTGAGTTGATCTGGGTGTTTGAATGGCGAATAGCTGGTTTGCAGGGCGTCGTACATTGTATTGTATTGTATTGTATTGTATTTGAACACTTGTTATAGCGCCCCTACCAGATTTCCCATTCAGAGGCGCTCCCGACTACTGCGCGGACGCTGAATCGGAGTTTCACGCCGAAGCGCATGAGCAATAATTGCGAGTGAAAGACTTGCCCAGGGTCCCTACGCAGCGGCTTTGAGGTGGATTCGAACCCGCAACCCTCCAGCTGCAAGGCACTGAACAGTGGATGGTAATGGATGCACTGAGGAACCTTTAGCCAATAAGTGATTTGAGAACCAGTCATAAATGGTGGAGCCTCGCAATTGAGCAGGATGTGAATAAGAAATTGAATGAATGGATGGATGCAGAGTTTAACGACATCTTCTGGCAACAAAGGCCGTTGATGTCGACAGAATAATAGTTTGCCTTAAGCTAGGACTTCCCTTTACTACTCTGGATAGGTGGTGGTTTTTCTGTTTAACGACTAGCTGTGTGGTAACAGAGACCATTAGCGTCGCCCTCCTCCTTTATCCAGGCTTGGGACTGGCACTGTCAGAAAGCGAACAGTGGCGGAGTTTACTCTGGATAGCTTAACTCCTTGTACTTATAGAGCGAATGTCAAGCTTAAAAGAGGTGTGTAATTATATGAACAATCCTCAATTTTCGTATGGCTAAATATAGCCCTTGTAGTGGTTATCTTGTCAGCAGTGTAAAGCAATCGGGGCTGTAACAGTTCTAGGCTGCAAAGTCCGTTGGCATCGATGGGGAAAAAGTGTTTGAACGCTTTTTTGTTTATAAGTTACTGAATTAGCTTAAAAGAGGTGTGTAATTTAGTTAGTCGGTTTCCGTTTAACGACACTTTCTCGTAGCAAAGATGATTATCGTATGCCGTGATCAGCGTTGCCATAACGCTGATCACGGCATACGAGAATCATCTTTGTTGCTTTTACAAAGTAGACACTCCACCCTCTGCACATCATTGAAACTAAAATTTCTCGTCCGCGCATCAATGGATTACATTTATAAACACAATAATTATTATTCATGCTGTCGATAAACCGACGATAATTATAGGTTCTGTGATCAATAATTTGCCTATGAATAAAGTCATTTTTCGTAGTTCTTGAACTTCTTATGTTTTATAAATTTTTGATGTTTCTAGTAACGTTTTTGCTTCGTTTATGTGCTTTTTTCAATAAAGAAAATATTATTATTACATTATTATTTTTTTATTTCTAGATATTTAATTTACGTAGCAGACCTTTAGTTCCGATGCGTTTTATTAGTAATTTGAACTAATTTCCATTTATTCCTTTAAAATTAAAAAATGCCTGTCTATTTTTTTATGTTTCTTTCGATGGACTTCCAAGACATTGACTACCATCACTAGGTGTTTATTTATTATTAATCAAAGGTTTAACGTCGCCTTATGACATCAAAGGCCGTTGACGACAATTCACAATGTATACCATACAATGAAAACGAGAAATTTAACGTCCAAACGACACCATTTAAAGGTGTCAAAATAAATCCTTACAATGTCACAAAATTCAATGTTAAACGACATAAAGTAATACATCGGTTAGGCCTACTTTCTGTGATACACACACTGTGGTTAAACGATTCGATACAAATTTAATTATAATAATATCATGACGTTAGATACTAATTCTACTTGTACTCTTTTAAGTGATTATTTATTAATTTTCAGTTTAACGTCATCTAGTGACAACATTCACTGTTTACCATTATACTTTTTTTGAATAAAAATTTGAAAAAAACAGCACAAACACTAAATGATATAGGTAATTCACAAAGTCGGTCTTTTACCCGTAGACTGTTCAAACATCCAATACTAGTGTTTAAGTCAAAACTCAGAAGTAAATAGCGTCGTTAGCAATATTATTAAAGGTGTTTTACGAGAACCTATTATTTTCGTATATATTTCGTATTTTAACGACATCTTGTGGCTGCCGTTGACGTCGACGTTCCCTTATTTTTTTTAAAAACCTGCGTTACATACACGGGCAGTCTAACGAGCACTTATAAATAACATTTTATGCAGCCGAATTAAAGGTGTTTAACAAGATCCTCTTTCCACATCGATTCTTAAACAAACTCACTACAGAATTTGGCGAATATTCTCCTTTTATCCATCATCCACGCCGTCTCATCATCACCTATCTCAGGCTTCCCTATGTATAACCTCGTAGGCTTTCCACGCCTAATTAAAACTACACCTCCTCATCAATTCGAACCCTGATCCATCCAATCCTCGCCCTTTCAATCTCCTTCGTCCTCTACGAACCCTCTGCCTCCTTCAATCCTTGGTTTCCTGGCAACCGGACATGAAACTTCCCTTTGCATCTCGGAACCTTCCCTCTGACGCGACGCAGCACTCGTGAATAAGACTGTGCCGTGCGATTAGCTTTTATGTAGCACGTTAGTTATTTTTTAGTTTACAGCATTGGCGGATTTACTATAGGGACAAACGCGGCCATAATTATTGATTGACGATAAACACCTTAATAATCCATTTACTCCCTGCTATATATAATCTCAGTAGCAATGTCTTGTCTTCAACCATCCTCGATCCGAGGGTTGGTCGCTCCATGGACAAGTCTTCTCCACCTTTTTCTATCTTCCGTCTCCGTCAACAATCGATGAAAAGGCATATTCATCCATGTGCTGATGTTGTTAAGCCATCCCATTCTCGGTCTTCCCCGCGTCCTTGCTCCTGGTACAGTTCCCTGTATAATCTCCTTTTCCAGGCAGTTTCCCTGTTTCCTCATTAGATGCCCAAAGTATGTAAGTTTCCTTCTTTTAATTTGATTGAGTAGACTTCTTTCCGTTCCTGTTTTCTCTAACACCCATTCATTTGTTTTTTTTTTCTATCCATGATACTCTCAGAATCTGTCTTAGGCATTTCATTTCAAACGCATTTATTCTTTCTTCTTCATTTTTCTTGATAATCCAACTTTCACACCCGTAAGTTGCCACTGGCCATACCAATGCCCTCATGAGTTTCATCTTTGTATCCATCTTTATGTTATGGCTTTTCCATAATTGTTTCAATGATGTTATTGTATTAAGACCTCTAGCCAACTTCTCTCTTATATCCTTGACGTCTGTTGCATCTTCCGTTATCAAAGATCCCAGATATCGGAATGTGTCTACTTGTTCCAACCTTACTCCTCTAATTTCTATGTTACACATTTTCCCTTTTTGTGTCATCACTTTTGTTTTATTCATATTTATCTTTAGTCCTTTGTTCTCTCCTATTTGTTGTAAACGAGTGACTAGTTCCTGCAGCTCACTTTCTGATCCTGCCAGAAGTACTATATCGTCTGCATATCTTAAATTCGTGATTTTCCTTCCTCCTATTCTCACGCCTCCCTCCCAACCTTCTATTACTTCTCTCATGACTGCTTCTGCCATTATGTTAAACAAGTGTGGTGAAATTACACATCCCTGCCTCACTCCTTTCTTTACTCGGAATCCACTTGACAGTGTTCTTGCTACCTTTACTTTTGCCTGTTGTTTACAATATAATTTATTCAATAAATTAATAATATGTGCCGGAAAACCCATTTCTGTCATTGTTATCCACAGTTGTTCATGTGATATACAGTCAAAAGCCTTTGTAAAGTCTACGAAACACATGTACAACGGCTGTTGATGTTCTTTCATTTTCTGCATTATTATCCTGAGATTTACAAGTTGATCTCTTGTTCCCCTTCCTCTCCTAAAACCTGCCTGTTCATCAGATAATTCTGATTCTGTTTTTCTTCTCATTCTCTCCATTATGACCCGAAGAATGATTTTACTGGCATGAGAAACTAGTGCTATGGTTCTGTAGTTTTCACATTTTCCCATGTCTCCATTTTTTGGTATAGGTATAAAAATTGAATTTGCCCAGTCCTCAGGCCAATCCCCTGTTTCCCATAATGCTATACATATGCGATGCATTTGATCCAGTGCTGTCTCTCCTGCCGCTTTGAATAGTTCTACTGGTACATCATCCATTCCTGTGCTTTTTCCATCAGACACCTCCTTCATAGCTCTAGCTATTTCTGATCTTAGCGGAACCGGTTCTTGTGTGTAACTTATCTCCTCTCTTGTGTTTCCTTCTGTAGTTCAAAAAATGTCTAAAACTGAAGTATTCATAGAAGACGTAGATCCTTGTAAAAGGTGTCTAAAACTGAATATTCACAGGGGATTTGGATAATAGTTAGAGCGGTGGTGGTTTTTCTGTTTAACGACTAGCTGTGTGGTAACAAAGACCATTAGCGTCGCCCTCCTCCTTTATCCAGGGATAAATAATATTTAGAGCGTCTGAAACTGAAGTATTCATAGAAGACGTAAATCGTTGTAAAAGGTGTCTAAAACTGAGTATTCAGAGGGAATTTGGATAATAGTTAGAGCGTCTGAAACTGAAGTATTCATAGAAGACGTAAATCGTTGTAAAAGGTGTCTACAATTGAGCGTTCCGAGGGGATTTGGATAATAGTTACAGTTGGTTTCCCAGTTTAACGGCAGCTTATGACAACATTGGCCGTTGCCGCCGGCAAAGATTAGTTTTGGCATAGTTACAGCGTCTGAAACTGAAGTATTCATAGAAGACGTAGATCGTAGTAAAAGGTGTCTAAAACTGAGTATTCAGAAAGAGATTCGGATTGTAGTTATAAAGTGGCTAAAACTGAATTATTCATAGGTGACGTAGATCGCAGTAACAGGTGTCTAAAACTGAGTATTAACGTGCGATTTTTATAATAGTCGAAGTAGTAGTAGTTTCAGTTTAACGACACTGTGATAACGAAGATATTTAGCGTCGCCCTCCTCCCTCATCCAGACTTAAGACGATCAGTGGCGGAGTGACATCAGAGAGCTGTGCTTTACTCTTTCCAGTCAACCTAGTCGACGGTCGTTACGTTCATGGGCCCGTGGAGAAATGCTGGTCCCGCTCTGCCGTAGGACAATGCTGGCACATCGTGCTTTCTCCTGCATTGGACCATACTCATACAACAGTCTGTCATTAAACTTACGAACTATATTCGTCACAGACAGCTGAAGAAACATTTTGAAGCAATCTTAAGATGCATCTATTTCGATCTGTTATGTCGCCATGTGAAGCGCTCTTGTGAGACAGTAAAAGGTGCTTCATAAACACCCAGATACATGCATAGATAGGCCTACATTCTTTGTGTGCTTCTGAGAGTCCTGGATTAACTATGACTCACGGATTCACTTTGATACTGTTAGTCACCGTCAGTTTCTGTTATTCATGGCTTCAATATTTGTATCAAAGACTCTGAGTAGACCCCTTGAAGGGGCGCTAAATAAATTTATGACTGAATGAATAAACGTGATTATGATTCGAAATAATAATGCTATTAATGATGATGATGATGATGGTGGTGGTGGTGGTGGTGGTGATGATTATGATGATGATGATGATGATGATGATGATGATGATGATGATGATGATGATGATGATGATGATGATGATGATGATGATGATGATGATGATGATGATGATGATGATGATGATGATGATGATGATGATGATGATGATGATGGTGATAATGATCATGATGATCATCATGATGATCATGATGATAATAATAATAACAATAATTACCAGTGATTCTGTTTTAGTGTTGAACACATCCAGTTCTATGTGTGAGCGTCGTTGCATTTCGACCATCTCCTTACCCGCTCTACTGTTAAAACAAATGTGTGTCTCGGGACAACCCCTCTGACTTGACACAGCGCTCGTAAATAAGCTGGTGCTGTTCTGCATGATTGTAGCACTTTGGAAATTTATGGTTTACTATCAAGACAACGGTTACTCATTGGACACCTTAAACACGCATGTGTCAAATGCTATTATGCTGCGCCTATGTAAATTTTTATGCTTAGTTTGGTTTTATTGCTTTATAATTATGTTAGCAAGCAACTCAACCACTGCCGGTACTATAACAGTGCCAGTCTTCTGAAAAGAGTAAGGAGGAGGGCGACGCTAATCATCTTTGTTATGACACAGCGTCGTTAAACAGCAACTAACCAACTAAGCAAAGGTTCTTGAGAAGTTTAGGTAATGTAACGCCAACGATCCTGGCAATCGCAAGATGTAAAACGATTTGCTTCTGCGAGATATACCAGGCTCAATTTAGACACCTTTAAATCGGTTATAATAGGACGTATATAAGTATCAATTGTGTCGAGTTTTTCGTTCGTAAAAGAAAACCCATTTCTACAGTGATTTAACTGTGTTTAAGTTATGGTCCTCGGGATGAATATGTAAAATGACGCCAAACAGAAATTCAGATAACGACGTTAACGACTCAATCCAGGCAATGGGGAGAGTCGCGTTCGGCAGGGGGAGACAAGGCTCCTCAGGTCGTCAACAAGCGAAATCCTTCCAAACAGAAGCAGAGACGAAAAAGGAAAAACTAAAAATAGGGACATGGAACATAAGAACGATGGCAAGACCAGGAAAGCTAGCAAATGTGATAGGAGAGATGAGGAGGGCAGAACTAGACATACTAGGACTGGCAGAGGTAAGATGGAAGGAGGGAGGAGAGCTCATAAGCGATGGCATAAAAGTTGTTTATGCTGGAGGAGATAAGAGCCAGAACGGGGTAGCCATTCTAATGTCGGACAGAATAGCCAGATGTGTGACAAGAGTGGAAAGGCTTGAGGACAGGGTGATCTTAGTGACAATAAGGGGACACCCAGTGGACATAACAATTGTACAAGTTTATATGCCTACATCAACACACGATGAAGAGGAGGTTGATGTCATGTACGAAAAAATAGAGAGATGCCTTGAAAACATCAAAGGGACAGATTACGTGGTAGTAATGGGAGACTGGAACGCAGTAGTAGGAGAAGGAGAACAAGAAGGTATAATAGGGAAATTTGGACTGGGAGGTAGAAATGAGAGAGGAGAGAAACTGATGGAATTCTGCAAAAGACAAAGACTAGTAGTGACTAATACATGGTTTCAACAAGAAAAACGACGAAGATACACGTGGAAATCACCAGGGGATAGAGAGAGATATCAGTTGGATTACATAATGGTCAGACAGAGATACAGAAACAGTGTGAAGAATTCAAGAACTCTCCCAGGTGCAGACGCAGATTCAGACCACAACTTGGTAGCTATGACAGTGAACCTACAACTCAAGTTCATCAGAAAGAGAAGGACAATGACACTTAAATGGAACAAGGAGAAGATAAAGATGAAGATGAGCGAACTATCAGAGAGAATAGAGGAAAAAGTAGAAATGGTAAAAGAGGGATCAGCAACAGAGGAAAGATGGAGGAAACTAAAGGAGACAGTGGTTAAAGAGGCGACAGACACTGTGGGATTTCAAAAGGGTACTGAACCTCGTAAGCCATGGATAACACTGGAGATGGTCAATGACATGGAAGAGAGAAGGAAATGGAAACACCAGAGAACAGAGGAAGCTAAAAAGGAGTATAAACGACTCAATAATCAATTAAGAAGAACAACGAATAAGGCAAGAGAGGATTGGTGGGAGGAACGATGTAGGGAGTTAGAGATACTCCAGGAACAGGGACGACACGATCTAGTGTACGGGAAAATAAAATCACTAGAAAAGAAAAAGAACAGGGGAAAAGGAAGCACAATCAAGGATAAGGATGGCAAACTACTAGAAGACACGGGAGAGATTAGGAGAAGATGGAAGGAATATGTGGAAGAGTTGTACACAGGAAATAACGGCCTTAAGGAGGAAATGGAGAAACAAGCACGAGAACAGGAGGAGGAACAAACAGACGACACCATTGGACCAGAGGTGATGAAAGAAGAGGTCTTAGCTGCAATAGAGGACATGAAGAACGGCAAGGCAGAAGGAATCGACAACATCCCAATAGAAATGCTGAGGAATCTAGGAGAGAAAGCAATGAATGAATTGGTGCAACTATGCCAGGATATATATAATACAGGAGTGTGGCCAGAGGACTTTCTTCAGACCATAGTTATACCGATACAGAAGAAGCCGAATGCAATAAACTGCGAAGACCATCGCACTATAAGCCTCCTTACCCACGCATCAAAGATACTACTAAGAATAATAACAAAAAGATTGCAGACCAAAGCGGAAACGGATAATTGCTTAGGAGAGGAACAATATGGGTTCAGGAAGGGAAGAGGGACAAGAGATGCAGTGGCAGCGCTAAGAGTAATAACGGAAAGAAGCATCCAGCATGGACAGGACATATACATCTGTTTCGTCGACTATGAAAAAGCTTTTGACAGAGTGGACTGGAAGAAATTGATGAGAATATTGAGAAGAATAGGAGTGGACTGGAGAGAAAGAAGACTGATAGGCAATCTATACATGGGACAAAGAGTAAAGATAAGAATCGATGGAGAATACTCAGAACCCGGAAAAATAGGAAGAGGAGTGAGGCAAGGATGCCCACTATCACCAATTCTATTCAACATCTATATAGAAGAAATTGTTAGAGAAACGTTAGAGGAGCTGGAAGAGGGGATAAAAGTGGGTGGGAAAATGGTGAAAGCATTGAGATTTGCAGACGATCAAGCGATGATGGCAGGCAGTCAAGAAGGTCTACAACTAATGATGAACCGCTTAAACAGCATATCAATGGACTATGACATGAAAATAAACATAAAGAAAACAAAGGTCATGAAGATGAGTAAGAGAGTGGGAGAAACAATAAACATCACATTAAATGGGGAAGAAATAGAACAGGTGAAGAAGTTCTGCTATCTGGGAAGTGTGGTTACAGAGGATGCAAGGTGCCATGTGGAAGTGAAAAGAAGAATAGCTATGGGAAAAGATGCATTCTACAAAAGAGGGGAGCTCCTCAGAGGCAGTCTAAAAAGGAAGCTGAAGAAGAGAATGGTAAAGACACTAGTGTGGAGTGTTGTCCTATACGGCTCTGAGACATGGACAATGAGGCAAGAAGACATAAAACGACTGGAGGCCTTTGAGATGTGGATATGGCGCAGAATGGAGAAAATCAGCTGGGTGGAGAGAAGAACGAACGAGGAAATCTTACAGCTGGTGGAAGAAAGAAGATCACTGATAGGCACTATACGGGGGCGGCAGAAGAAATGGATAGGACACATCTTAAGGAGCGACACCCTACTAAGAGACATCATCGAGGGAAGAATGGAGGGGAAAAAGATGAGAGGTAGGCCAAGAACAATGCTACTGGACTGGATGTTGGCAGAGGAGGGATACAGCGGACTGAAAAGAGAAGCAGAGAACAGAGAAAATGGCGTCGTTGGACATATGAACCTGCCTGAGGGCAGAGAACGTGAAGAAGAAGAAAGTTATGGTCGACGTAACGGTCCTGCCAACCACAAGATGTCGTTAAACGATTTAATGCTGCAAATTATGATAGGCACATTCACGTATGGTTGCAATGAACAACCTTATGCCAGATTACATCTCTGTTTGAGCGCCGTTGCATTTCGACCATTTCCTAACCCGTTCTACTGTTAAATCAATCGAATTCTCGGGACAACCCCTCTGACTTGACTCAGCTCTCATAAATAAGCAGGTGGTGCTCTGCGCTTAGCTATAGAGTAGCATTTAGGAAATTTATGGCGTACCATGAAGATTACGATAACTCCTTGGACACCTTAAAATTGTGCATATCATATGCTATATATAATGCGCCAATTTAATTTTTCTAAGTCAAACCGTAGGTATTAAGCTTATTGTTTGCAAGTTACCAAGCAACTCCGCCACTGCCCATACTCAGGTGGTGACAGTCCCAAACCTGGATAAAGGAGGAGGGCGACGCTAATCATTTTTGTTATGGCACAGCGTCGCCAAGAAGCAACTAACCAACTTAACGAGAGGTTCCTAAAAACTGGCAACCACAAGATGTCGTTAAACGATTTAATGATGCAAATTAGGTTAGGCACAGTGAAGGCGGATTACGTATCAAACCTGTGCTTGATAACTTAGAAAGCCACGAACCATACAAGACACCATCTCTGACTTCTGAATTCAGGTAGCATACAACCGGAACAGATGTCGGCTACGATATTCATAAAAAAATCTACTACAAGTCCCACGGTCTTCTACGAGGTTTGGCGGCTGTTCCTTCTCTGTCGCTGGAACCAATGCAGGGGACAGCCTCCTCGACAACGCGAAGAATGCGCCATCTTCGAAGCATTTAAATTACAGCTCAGGACCTATCTTTAGAAACTACCATTATGACTTCTCATTGATTTATTTTAACACATGATATGGCGCTATATAAATCGTCTTATTATTATTATTATTATTATTATTATTATTATTATTATTATTATTATTATTATTATTTTTTTTTTTTTTTGTATGCCCCGAGGTAAACATGACGATCCCTCAGGGACTTGAATATTACTATTGTAGATGGGAGGTCTGAAGGTCCTTATTATTATTATTATTAAATTATTATTATTGCCTCCATCGTTCCTTCGAGCCACCAATGTTGTGCTATGGATACTGTATGGTCTTTAGTAACGGCCCTGGCGGCCATAATATATTGTGTATTTTGTATATTCTTTATATTGTACCTTAAATATGTAAAAGTGTATGTATTTAATCTTATTTCTACTCCATCAGTTTCCCGACGATGAGGCCCTTATGAAGCCTCTCCAGTGTTTTCTATTCCGTACTATGCTGCCGATCTTCGTTATATCTGTACCCCTCCTCTGAAGGTCCTCTTTGATGTTGTCCATCCAGGTCTTCCGTTGCCCTCCCCTGCTCCTCTTTCCCTTGTATTTAATACTTCTCGTTATATTAGACACCTTAAAATCGATTACATGAAACCCTATATTTATCTAATTTTTGTTTATGTTTAACTTACGTCTAACGTAAATGCCAATAATATTATAACTTATTATTCGAATTGTTAAAGGTGTTTTAATTTCCTTAAAATTAAAATCGACGTCAGCGATTCTGGCAACGGCAAGATTTCGTTAAACGCTTGAAACTAAAAATTTATACGAACAGATTTCACAGATAATAATTAAAAATAAATTTCAAGCGCACTGCGCGTACACTTCAACGGCCTTTGAAGCCGTAAGATGTCATTAAACAGTTGTATGAATTCAACCGCCTGATTATACACGGAGGTCTCGGTGGTGTATCGTATCGTATCGTATTTAAATATTTATAAAAGCGCCTCTCGTAGGGTGAACCGTTCAGAAGCGCTCCCAGTGCGTTAAGCCCCGCGAAAATAAACAGGTTTTGAGAAAAGCAAAGGAAGAAGAGAGACTATCAGAGAGAATTTTAGAGCGAACAGAAGGAGAAAGAGCATTCCAAAGAGAGGGACCAATTGAAGTAAAGGAACGAGCCTGAGCCATAGCAGTTCTACTGCGGGGAACCAAGAGGTCAAGTCTATTGCAGGAGCGAAGTGGACGATGGGAGGAAGCTGATAGAGGCCGAAGTATTACGCCAACCAGATATTTCGGGGCAAGACCCCTCTGAGCCTTGAAGATCAGAGAGAGGATTTTAAATTGTAGGGTAGGGGTATGTTCGGTGCCTTGAAGCTGGAGGGTTGCGGGTTCGAATCCACCTCAAACCGCTGCGTAGGGACCCTGGGCAAGTCCTTCACTCGCAATTGCTCATGCGCTTCGGCGTGAAACTCCGATTCAGTGTCCGCGCTGTAGTCGGGAGCGCCTCTGAGTAGAAATCTTGAAGGGGCGCTATAACAAGTGCTCACACATACATATATTCGCAACCGAAATTATTTAGTAATAAAGGGAGCTTGATATCAATTCGACGTCATAACTCCGCCACTGCTTGTACTCTGGCAGTGCCAGCCCAAAGCCTAGAGAAAGGAGGAGGTCGACGTTAACCCTATGACGCACACCTTCCCGGCCAACACATTTAGCACACCTGGGGTCTAATAGACCCCGCCGATAACACGGGTATAATAGTATGTACATATGTATGTATCTGTGTATATATGCACGTATGTATGTATGTATGTATGTATATATGTATGTTTGTATGTATGTATGTTTGTATGTATGTATGTATGTATGTATGTATGTATGTATGTATGCATGTATGTATCTATGTATATATGCATGTATGTATGTATGTATGTATGTATGTATGTATGTATGTATGTATGTATGTATGTATGTATGTATGTATGTATGTATGTATGTATGTATGTATGTATGTATGTATGTACTTATGTATGCAGGGATGGATCTATGTATGGATGTATATATGTATGCATGCATTCATGCATGTATTTGTATGTAAGTGTATGTGTGCATGCCTGCATGCATATACATGCATATATGTATGAATGTATATTTTTATGTATATATTTACATGTAGGCTATGTATGTATGTATGTATGTATGTATGTATGTATGTATGTATGTATGTATGTATGCATGCAGGCATGTATGGAAGGATGGATATTATATGTATATGTGTATGCATGTTTGTACTTGTATATATTTGTGCATGGATGTATATTTGTATGTATACACATGCGTAAGAAGGTATGTATGCATGTATGTATGTATGTATGTATGTATATATGTATGTATGTAAGTATGCATGCATGTATGTATAGATGAATGGATATAATTAGGTATGTGTGTATGCTTGAATGTACTTGTATGTTTGTGCTAATGTATATACGTATGGATGAATATCTGTATGTATATATATATATGTGTGTTTGGATGTATGTATGTATGCATGTAAGCATGCATGCATGTGTGGATATGTATGCATGTATGCATGTATTCACTTGTATGTATGTGTGTGTAGTACTGTGCACATGCATGTTTGCATGTACATCTACATATGTATGGATGTATATTGGCATGTGTATATGATACATATGTGTGTGTATGCATGGGTGTATGCATGTATGGATGAATGTATGTATGTATATATGTCTAAATGTATGTGTGTATGTATGTATGTACGTATGTGTGTATGTATTTGTATGTGTGCATAATGCATATGTATTTATGCTTGTACATATTGGTATGCATGTATATATATGCGCATATGTATGTGTGCATGCATGCATGTCTGGATATAATTATGTATCTATGTATGTATGTATTTATGCATGTATATATTTGTATGTGTGTATATGAATGTATGCATGTACATGTATGTATGGATGTATTTTTGTATGTATATAATGTGTGTATAAATGTATGTATGCATGTTTGTATGTATGTATGTATGTATGTATGTATGCATGTATGTATGTATGTATGTATGCATGCATGTGTGTGTGTATGTATGTATGTATGTATGTATGTATGTGTGTATTTGTGTATGTAACGCAGCCTGGAATATGTCATAGTCGATGGGAATATCAATGTTAAAGCCTGGGGTCTGCTGGACCCCAGGTGTGCTAAATATGCCCTAGTGTCATTATTATTTTTGTATCATCGAACCAAGAAATCTAAACTCTTCGAACAATTTTCCATAGATGTAGGGGGATGAATTGCTGAGGAATTTGAATTATTTCAGATTTTTACTATTTGTATCAACGCAGCTATTCAAGGAAGTTTGATCGATGGGGTCCAATGGACCCCAGGTGTGCGTCATAGGGTTAATCATGTTTGTTATGACACTGTGTCGTTACACAGCAACTGACCGACGTTAACGGCCACAAGATGTCGTTAAACGCAGAATCTTTTGCAAGCCACTGATTAGACACCTTTAAATTATATCTTTCTGATTCTATAAATACTGCATTTGCGCATTGACATTTATTACAGAAAAATTCATTTGTCTTTGGTTGTAAGTTGATGTTTAACGACACTGTGTCACAACAACGATCATTAACGTCAACCTCCTCTGTTCTCCAGATTTTGGACTGGCACTACCATAGGGAGGGCAGTGTCATAACAAAGAAGGCCGTACTCTGAAAGTTACACAAATACACGTACACACAGATACACATGCACTCGCACACGCACACACTAAATGAACACACGCACAAAACACTTACATACATACATACTTTTATTAATATATACATATATAAATCATATATATATATAATTATATATATTATGGATGTATGAATGAGCGATTGCCTATACATGTGAAGAGATCGTGCGTTCTGCTGATCGTTGCCTCATCATCCATCCATCAGTCTTCGTCTGTCATTGCATACTTGATGAAGTAAAGGTTGAAAAACTCTACTTCAGACGATAATACTTTTGCATTTGCCATTTTTACGTACCAAAGATGCGCTGTGTTTAGTGTCTCAGTGCGTACACACAAGCAAGTGGTAGATTTTTAAAATTGTAATTGTAATTGTAATCAAGCATTTATATAGCGCCACTCAAAACAGAGGCGCTCCCAACACGAGCCAGTCTCTTCACTGGTAAATAGAGGTTTTCAGCCGCTTGCGGAACTGGTCAAAAGAAATAGAAAAAAGGTCAGTCTTGAGGGACTGAGGTAACTGGTTCCAGCTATTGGGACCAACAATAGCGAAACTCCTAGACTGAGCCGTAGAAGTACGCACCCGCGGGACAGCCAAGTAGCCACGGGCCGAGGACCGAAGGGAGGAACGACTGAGCAAAGAAGATACTTGGGTACAAAAGGCCCTAAGATAGTGAGAAGCAGACCCAGCAAGACAGCTTCGCATGAGGGAACAGACCTTGAATTGGATGCGCTGGCGGATGGGGAGCCAGTGAAGGGAGTCACGGATAAAATAGGAGATATGGTCAAACTTTGCAATGCCCCCTATGAGGCGGGCGGCAGCGTTTAGAATGGGCTGAAGTTTAGATGTATTTGTAGAGGAGAGACCAATGTAAACCGCATTCCCATAATCAATCCTGGAGCAAATCAATGCATGGACCAAAGTCGTGA